>JACAFV010000178.1:15012-59719 GCA_014635975.1 Plectosphaerella sp. P0831 | reverse complement strand
GGGGGGGGGGCTGATACTTACGGCTACTGACAGAGGTGAGATGGCTAATCGACTGATAAACTTTAGCCTTTTAGCATGGTTCTCTGGGTTTTGATACCATTGATGATCGTGGTGGAGGAAATGAAATAGTGCGGGGCATGAGTCGTGAGTACTGCGACCCGGAATGACGGCAGGGCACCGTCATGCAGCTGGGCTGGGTCATCCGTGGTACCTGCGACTTGCGTTGGGCAGGCAGGCATATTTGTGCAACTCCGCCCAAGAGCTAAAAACGACTCGTATACCAGGCAGGAATGAAAACCAATTGTCTTGCACCGCCACGAGCCCCGTCTTTGATTTTAGAACACTTTAAAACCTGAGGCCTGGACCAAAGTCACCCTTCGAGTCCGCAGCTCCATGTGGTAGAGCATTGTTTGGCGCCCCCAGGCCGGGTCGACGTGGCCCGGATGAGGCTTGAGCGATGGGCAAAACGCGAGACGGAGCGAAACTCGGACTTCTCGACGTTTCAACAGGCAACGCCAATCAGCACGGGCCCAAGCCGTCCCGGCGGCCGGGCCTGCGTCATCCACCCGTCGTCAATCGTCCCATCATCCGCACACAGACACACATGGAAATTTCATCCCAAGGCCAATTCTGTTCCCCATGAATATTCTTCATTCGGGTTAGGTGAGGGGGATTGTCCGGGACACCACCCATCCTTTGTGTGATGCGAGGGCAAGGGGCAGGTGACGGTGCTTATTTGCGTTAAAAAAAGGGAGACGCAATGCTTGGCTCCGGTCCGTTCCTGACTAAGAACCTTACTGGTACTTGGCCACGACGATCGCGTGCTTTGATACATGAAGTGTAAGATTAGCCCGTGGAGCCCCGGGATGACGGGCCTGTCTGGACCAGGCCACTGCAGCAAACCAACATGGGGGCAGTGGACACCAGACTCGAGAGTTTGCGAGGGACGCGTCGTCTCTTTTCTTTTGGGTGCCCCTTGGCTGCTGCTTGGTGTCCCATTGTGAAAAGAAAAGCGATGCCGGATACGAACATGGTTCAACTGGATGGATGGATACGATCTGACTGTGGCTTCTCTCCGTCGCGATGCATTCGATCCAGGGTCAGCACTGACCACAGCCGCCCCCCTTCTCACAAAGTCCCAACTTCCTTGGACCGGGGCGGGCTTCCGTCATGATCATGGAAAGGGAGGTCTTCATTCGACCGCAGCTTTTGCGCAGCAGCCAGACCAGGGTTCGGGTTCGCTGTCCCACTATGACAAGCCCCCTTGTCCAATCCCAGACCCCGAATCAGGGGACCTCCAGCAGTCCAGGATGGCCCCAACACTGTAAACTTGGACCGGCGTGGCACCGCAGCAGCAGCGGCGCAGGAAAGTCGGCAGCCTGGCGCTCCTTGGGGGCGGGCGTGGCGGCCAAGCGGCGCACCTCCACGCTTTCCCATCACGCTTCCCGCCCGCTGCCAGTGCAGCGCCCCCCCCTCTGTCCCCCTTCGTACCTGCCTCAATCCGTCTCCGTTCAGTTGCACAGCCAGGCAAGGCGAGGCACCTCAACCACCCGATACCTTACGCCCTGGTCGCCCGACACCACCACCAACTCGACGGTCCCAGATTTGACCATTTCCGATTCCCTCTTTACCCGTTCTCCCCACGCCTGGATCGTGGAAGAAACGCATTCGCCCAAAACAACACTCGTTATCCAACTCGCACCCTCTGCTTCAATCACGACCACCAACTCCGACGACTCTCGATCGATTCGAACCCGACCCAACTTCCTCCATTGCTCGACGACCATTGCAGCGCTCGACCGACGGGACTTGCAGATTGCGCGCCGAAGAAGAGTTGGATTGGAAACAACGCCTCATACCTCAATCGGTCGCATCATTCCATGTCGCTCGACCGACTCGCCGAATCTAAACAATCGACGCCCTCTCCCACCATGTCCTCGACGACGACATTCTACTCCAACTGAAACCACTCTCCCTTTTTACTACACAAACCAAACGGCTGCCGCACTTACGACCACTTCGCCGCGTCTTGACGGCGCTGGCTGTCGCCAACACCCGCCCAACAAGCCTGACCTAGGCGCGTCCAGGCCTCTTTTCTCACCATGATACGGCCGGCCACACCTCTGTCGGTACTGCTGTTCGCAGCCTTCGGACTGCTGCTGCTCTCCGTCCTGTCGACACCCATTATCACGGCCATCCCTCTGGGCAGCTTCGACGGCGTCAACTTTGGCGTCTTTGGCCACTGTAAGGATGGCGGCTCCTGCACTGGCATCCAGATCGGATACGACGTTTGTGCGTTTCGGCCCTCTCTTGCGCTGCGCTGGAAGTAAATGCTGACCTTGCGTTGTAGCCGGACTCTTCAGCGACCGTAATGCCTTTGACCTTCCCGAAGGGCTGCGCAACTCGCTCACCCCCATTCTCATCGTTCACCCCGTCGCCGCGCTCCTAACTCTAATCATGTTTGTTCTGGCCGTCGTCGCTCACCTCCACTCCCCCTCTCACTCTGCGAGGTATCTCTTGGTGGTCTTCATCTTTTCCACCATCACTTTCCTCGTTTGTCTGCTGGCCTTCCTCATCGACGTGCTCATCTTCATCCCCCACATGGCCTGGGGTACCTACATCGTCCTCGCCGCCACCATCATGGTCGGTCTGAGCGGTATCGTTTCGTGCGCCATGCGCAGGACCCTGATCAGCCGCAAGACCAGGAGGAAGCAGATTGCCGAGAATGCAGAGATGAGCGGCGAAAACTACTACAACCGCGAGAACCAGGTCAAGCCTGCCATTGTCGCTCCTGAACCCTCCATGCCCATGATCAGTGGCGGAAACGGACCCGGCGACAATCTCCCGCAGTTCGCAACCTTTGAGGATCAGAAGAAGGACGACCAGGTCAGCGATGAGCGCATCCCGCTCACCTCGCGCAGCCCGACCAACCGCTCGCTCCAACACATGCCCTCAGACATTGGCACAGACCTCAGCTACAACGGCGCCCCGCCCTCGCGCGCGGGTTCGGTTCCACGTCCCGAGCGAGACCAGTACGGCAACCCCATCATCCAGCAACAGCAGGATGCCTACGCCATGCGCAAGATGCCCTCGTCTGAGACCAACCGCTCCTTCGACCGTGCCAACTCGCGTGGTCGCGGAGGCATGCCACCTGGCGGCTCCCGCGGCCGTGGTGGATATGGTCGAGGCGGCCCGGGCGGTCAGGGCGGTCCCCCTCGGGGTGGCTATGGACCTCGTGGCCGTGGTGGCTACGGCGGTCCCCCGCCCAACGGCAGGGGCGGCTATGGCCCCCCTGGACGCGGCGGCCCCTATGGTGGCCCCGGAGGACGAGGAGGATACCAGGGCCCCTACGACAGGCGAGGAAGCCCCGCCGAGCAGTACGGTCAAGCTGGATCTGTTGGTCCTTACAGCAACAGCAACAACACGAACCCTTCCCTTCCGAGTGTCTCCCAGGGCAGCTACGAGGCGTACAACCCTCAGAGGGCCAGCCTGCCCCGTGCCGAGTCACCCCCGCCCCTCCCTGGCGATGCCCCGGCGCCCATGGTCGGCCAGGCTGTCGAGATGGACGCCTACTCAGGAAGCCCGGCCCATGCGCCCCAGAACTTTGGCTCCTTTAATGGCATCCGCGACAGCGACGCCGATATTGCCGGCATGGTTGGCCTGCAACAAGGCATGAACAACAACAGCAACAACAGCGTCCCGAACAGGCACGACACGTACATGAGTGAAGGCAGCAAGTATAGCACCGACGAGTAAGTACCCTTTTTGGATGGGGAAAGGGAGACAAAACTGACTTATCAGCACGCAATACTTGCCGCCGAGGCAGGCTTGGGCGCAAGGACAGGGCCGCAGCTCTCCCCTCGCAGCATCACCCATGCAACCGCCAGTTGAACTTGCGGAACGGCGATCACCGGTCCCGGCCCCGGCACACAGCGACTACTACGAAGACGTCGATCCCCGCTTCGCCCAAGCTCCCGAGCAACAGCAGACGCAGCCGCCGCCGCTGCAGACCAACGGGCAGGATATGTACGACGACCAGCGGGAGCAGCGCAGCACTCGCGCTAGGAGCCCTGGAGCCGAATCGGACCGGTCCAACTTCACCTCCATCTCCCAGAGGGGCGTGAACCCCCGATGGAACCCTCCTCCCATGCCCACCTATCAAGGCGGCCAGGGCCCGCCACCTCGTCGACCGGTGCGGCCGCCGCAGCAGCAGCGACAGGACATGCTCCTCAACAGCAACCCCGACTTCCAGCTCCCGTCGGGCCGCATGGGTAGCCCCCCACGCAATGGTGGTGGTGGTGGTGGTGGCGGCGGTAGCATGATCCCCGGCAGCGCATACCCCATGGGACGGATGTAATGTCTCTTCGTCTTGGCACATACCTTTCTCTTTTACATGCACCGAAGCACAGCCAGGCACATAAATTCGGGCACAGACACGACAGTTCCATTCGACACCCTCCCTCACCACCCGAGCCAGACTTTTCAGGGCATCAAAGCAGATGCCCGCCCCCACACATGGATTCGATTCTAGCCCGCCCCATATATACCACTGGACTCGGTTTTTGCCTCTTTCTATAGGGCCTTTTTTCTTTTCCTCGTTGGAGATATACATTTTGCATTCAGGCAATGGATACACCAGGGGTCATTACCCCAATTGTTCACGGAGTCGTTTTCTTCAGGCCCCTTCCCAGGACTAATGTAACTACAAAAATGCGGTCCGTTGATGAGACCTGAGAGGGGCCTGAGGCGTTTTGAGGGAGATGTTTGTGGTTGCCGACGCTGGACGTGTGTGCGAGGTGACTGGACCTGAGTGAAGTGGAGTGAGTATGCACACACGGTAGGAAAGGAGTGTGTTGAACCAAACACGAGGATGTAGTCGGCGCTGGTGGTGCCCCTGGGTCAGGAACCAGGGGATGTTTGAATGTGGTATTTAGGAAATGAATGCAACAGTTGTGGCAGAAGAATCAGAAGAATTCAAGTGCTTGAAACCTGTCGCTGCATTTTCCATTGTCCATTGTTCCATGTCTTCCAACTTCACCTTCCTCACGTGACGCTATTCAGGTCCACCTGCTCAAACATTATGTTCCGCCAAAGACATGACCTAGCACTTAAGTATCCAGCGTGAGAAACGTGACTGTAGCAAGTGAATGACGGAAGCCTGCCTGCTTTGGCAACTCAAGATATTGGGTAGGAGGGCCACAGGGCAGTCACGGCGCGGCGCTGAGGCAGCTCCCTGAGGCAGGTGCCTCCTTCCCAGGCTCAAAGCCACTGCAGCGCTCCATCGGTCTTGCACCCCGTGGGAAAATTCGTGCCTGCCGAAGGTGCCAGCGTCCCGTTCCTCAGCCCAAAATTCACCACGCGTGAAAACCTGGCGTCCTGTTTTGAGTGACGCGGCGGCGCTCTCCCCCCAAACCCTTCCCTCTTCCCACACCTACCCCTTCCCTCACCCGTCTGCTCTAACCTCCCCGAGCAGACGGGATTTTGCAACCGTCTCCTTCTCACGATCGTTCTTTTGATTTCCGATCGTTTGCCCTTCCCGCAGCTTGCCCGGTCGAGCAGGCAACATCGCTCGCACCGGCCCAGAGCCGCCCCTCCCTCCTCGCCATGGAGTCGTCCCCCGAGGCCGGCCGCTCTGGCGAAGAGGAAGACGCACCCAAGGCCATCTACACCACGGCCGGAACGCTCTACAAGCCCAAGATCGCTCAGCCCATGCAGGCGCCCAACCGTCGAGGCCGCACTAAATGGAACCTCTCGGGCGTGCCGTCTTCTGCTGAGCTTTCGCTTCTGCCAAAGTCTGCCCTCGCAACGCTGCAGATGCGAGGACTGCTCCGCAACGACAACGGACCTGTCCCCGAATACTCGCCGCTGCAGCAAAACACTGATAGAGCAGTCAGCCCCTCGACACGCAAAGATCAGCCCGACGACACGGACTCCAAGATCACCGAGAGTCCTGCTGAAGTCCTCCCTCATCAAAGGAGTTACGGACATCTCAGCTTCGTCAAGCCTATAATCTTTAACGGCTCCAACAAAAAGAGAATGACGACCGCAAAGCCCGTCCCCGGCACGGCCTCGGCGCCAGCTACGGCTCCGGCCAGCACTACCAAAGTCACGGCCCCCGCCGCTCCCACTCCTCCGGCTGCCGTTCAAGCTGCCGAGGACAACAAGGAAAAGGAAGAGGCTCACTTCTCCGACAGCGATTTTGAGAACCCTCTTCGCGGACTTTCTGTCAAGTCTCTCCAGAACCTCGCCTCCTACACCAACCCTAACCAGGAGCGAGCCCAGAAGGCCCTGATGGGTGGCCGCACCATCAACAACAATGGCGGTGCCCCGAAGCCCAGTGCACCCGATCGGAACAGGCCTCGTCCCAAGATGACCGGGGATGGCACAATCTTTGCACCTGGCGGAGTGATCGTCCCCCCTGAAGCATACCCTACTGGCACAATCCCGCACTGGTTGACATCCCAACCTGTCCCGGTCAAGCCTGCGTCCTACTACATCAACAACAGCCGGTACAACGCTATGGAAGCCTTCAACAACGCACCCACCGGTCCCCAGGAGATTGGCGGCGGATACAAGACCACTCTCGCCCAGGGTCCTGGAGCCCCCAAGCCCCTGACCGCTGGCCCCCCCGGCCTCCGACAGCACAAGACATCTCAGATGGAAGGACAGCGTTCGATCCAGGACAGCAGCCGTTCCCAGATGTCCACGTCCGACGAGAGTGTCGGCATGCCTGGTTGGGAAAGCCTCAAGGCAGACCCACGCAAGACCTCCGGCCGACCTGACAACCAAGTTGAGCGTGGAGCCAACGGCATGAGCACGACTACATGGTCGCGCCCCCTTCCACCGCGGTTCACCACAGTCCGCCCGACTACCGAACCGGTGGTCAGCGAGACCTCGGAACTTCTCAAGGAGCTTCGTCGCGGCACGGCCACGGAGCCCAAGGTCAAGCTCATCCCGCGAAACGTGCACTCTGGGGTCCATACGGATGATACCGTTTACGACACCAAGCCGGAGGGCGCTATCATGAAGTACTACCCCGACGGTCCACCATCCATGATCGTCGTCACCGACACCGACCCGAACTGGCTGAACAGGGACCACGCCGAGGTGAGGCCTCCCTGGAACCCTAGTACGTTCAGTATCAACAAGGCCGAGATGGAGCGACGCGACCAGCAAAGTCTCCGCCAGTTCTACGCTGGTTACGAGCAGATGGGCGGATCAATGGACGACATCATCAGGGAAACCGAACGTCGGACGTGCAACAGGTCCATCGGAGTCATCGGCGACAGACGCCCGAAGCCTGCGCCCATCCCCAAGATCACCATCGAGCAGGCCAACGCGATGCCGACGTCGGAGGCGGCCAAGCCCATTCTCAACATGGCCTTTAGGGCAATTATGAGGACTCTCGAGGAGACCGAGAACCAGGAGGTGGCCCGCAAGCGTGAGCTGAAGCAAGCCGAGGAGCAGGCTCAGGCTCAGGCGCAGTCGGACCAGAACAGCCCAGGTGCCGCGTCCAGCAAGAGCAAGGATGCGATTGGAAAGTCGTCGACGACCTAGGCATAGACTTTCGGGCTCAGCACGGGATCATCAAGGTACGGCGGACCTACTTTGCATGGTACCGTCTTGGATGTGACGGACGGCTTTCTTGGGTGCGAGATTGAGAAAGTGAATGGAAGTGGAATTGTGAGGTCGGATGGAAGAGGAACTGCAGCGCAAGTTGACGCAAGGGGCATTTCTTCTTCATCCTGTCGACCTCATCCCGAATTGTCTGTATAAGTAGTAGTGCCAGCGAGGATTTGAGAAGTATTCGCCATGGAGGATACACATTCTAATAGAGCACACTGTAAATCATAGCCCACCTTGACCCTGCTGGTGATGTGATGATGAGGGATGTCGTCGGCGATGCTGGTTCCAGTGTTCGGCCTCGGTGGTTACGGCCCCTGCCAAGACGCTTAACCCCGGACCCACCCGGACTTTTCGTCATTGATCGGCTTTCGCGCTTTATTTATCTTATCGTCACGGCCGCCGATTTTCTAGGCTCCGGCAGCTTACCAACGGACGGTCCAAATCATTGCAGCTTTCTCCCTTTCGACATTTCTTTCGTTCACGTCCCTTCCACAAACGATCTTCTGCGCAAACACGAATCATGTTTCGCCAGCGCTTGGCTGACCTCCCACGGAGGCAGCGCCCTGCGCTTCAAGGCCTCCTCCGACTACATCCGACAACACCGCTCTCGATGACGACGAGATTCCTGGCAAAATCCCCCGCCGCCGCCTGCACGCCGATGCAGACGAGAACACTCCGAACCAACTCGAGCGGACCATACTCGGCCATGGCCCCGCCGTCGCCTTCGTCGCTGGGTGCGCCGCAAAAAGCGAAGACGTATCCCCGCTCGAGTAAGTACGCGCGCCGCCTTGCGATTCTGGTGGCCGTCGGAGGAACGCTGTATACACTCGACAATGTCATTTACGCCGCGGGCGTGACGCGATCGCTGCGGACTTTTGCGACGGGTCTGCTCGTTGCGCTGGACTACAAGATCAACTTCCGGCCGGACCCGTGGGTGGGCGACTCGGCGGCCGATGTGCACAGGCGCAATGCGGAGAAGCTGTCGGATCTGCTGCGCGCCAATGGGGGATTATACCTCAAGATTGGGCAGGCTGTGGCGATGCAGAGCGCTGTGCTGCCGCCGGAGTTTCAGAAGATGTTTGCGCGCATGTTTGACGATGCGCCGCAGGACTCGTGGGAGGATGTTGAGAAGGTCGTCAGGGCGGACTTTGGCGGGCGGAGTGTTGAGGAGGTCTTTGGCGTGTCGTTCCGTGGCGAGGAAGGAAAGGGCATCATGGAGAGGCGGGCGAGAGCCAGCGCGAGCGTTGCGCAGGTTCATTGGGCTCGACTGCCTGATGGACGTGAGGTGGCCATCAAGATCCAGAAGAGGGAGATTGAGAAGCAGATCAAGTGGGATCTATGGGCTTTCAAGACTGTCGCGTGGATATACAGCAAGTGGTTCGACCTCCCGCTGTACAGCATGGTGCCGTTCATCACGGAGCGGCTGGAGCTGGAGACGGATTTTGAAAACGAGGCCAAGAACTCGGAGACGATGCGCGCCCTCGTCAACGGCGAGCGAAGCCTGCGAGGCAGGGTCTACGTCCCCGTCGTGTACCCGGAGCTCTCGTCGCGACGCGTCATGACGACCGAGTGGATCGAGGGCGTGCGCCTCTGGGACAAGGAGGCCATCACGGGTCGCTGGCTAGGCGGCTACGGCAAGCCCTCGCCCGGCGTCAACGGCGCGCCTCTCGCTCCGCTGCCTGACCTGGCGACCGCGCGCAGGGAGTACCGCGAACATCCCCATGCTGAGCGCATCAAGCCCGAGCGACAGGAGTACAAGGGCCGACGCGGCCGCGGCGGCCTGGGCCTCTCGACCAAGGACGTCATGTCAACCATGATCGACCTCTTTTCCGCCCAAATCTTCAAATTCGGCGTCGTCCACTGCGACCCGCACCCCGGCAACATCTTCATCCGCCGCAAGGCTGATGGCTCCGCCGAGTTGGTTCTTATCGATCACGGACTTTATGTCTACATGTCTCCATCCTTCCGGAACCAGTACGGTCGTTTCTGGAAGGCGTTGATGACGTTTGACAATACGACAATCAACGACATTACAGCAGCATGGGGCGTTGCGGCACCGGATATCTTCGCCAGCGCTACGCTCATGAGGCCATACGAGGGCGGCGACGGACGCACGCGCAACGGTCTGCTGCGCGGGCTTGAGGATGGCATGACGCCTGCGGAGCGACACTACGAGATGCAGCGCCGGATGAAGCAAGGCGTGCGCGAGATCCTGGGCGATGGCGACAAGCTTCCCAAGGAGCTCATGTTCATCGGACGCAACATGCGTATCGTCCAGGGCAACAACCAGCACCTGGGATCGCCCGTGAACCGGGTCAAGCGGATGGGCGAGTGGGCGAGCCGGAGCCTGTTCGAGGACCGCGAGCTGCCGTTTGCGCAGCGGCTGGGCAACGCGTGGAGACACCTGTTGTTCAAGACTGTGCTGGCGGCGACGGACGTGGCGTTTTATTTCTTCAAGGTCCGGCAGTGGCTGGGACGCGGGGGCGGTATGGAGGATGAGATGGAGAAGAGGATGAAGGCTGTTGCTTCCGAGTATGGGATTGAGCTACAGCATGATGTGTTTGAGGGGTGAGAGGGAGGGAAGCATGGCATGGTGTATGAGCACGGCATGTTTTAGGGAGCACGGCGTATAGGGCGGATCATCACCACTTTGTCTTGGGCCTTTTTTAGAGGTGACCACACTGTAGAGGCATGGCGATGCCGATAGACGGACAGAGGAGCGAGGAAATCCCATCTTTGACATCGATGATTGACATGGAGATGCTGTTCCTGGGCTTCGTTTGCTGTGCTGCTGGACTCCATCTCTAGTGAAGCGGAAGCTGCCGGGAAGAGAGGCCAAAAAGAATTACATCATCAAGAGGTGCTGTGTAATTAGGACTCATGCTCCCCTCGGGCAATATGCAGCGGCACGGCCATTGGCCCATGGCGGGTCATCAAGGTGAAACGAGGCGATCAACGGAGCCCATTTCCGGTTCCTGGTCATAAATGCCAGAAGGCCTGGGGCCTGCCGGGATGTTGAGGCTCAGACGGCGATCCGGCCGATGCGATGCGTCTGTGCGACGAGCGAAGGAAGGAAAGAAGGCGGGCGGCATGGCAGATAGACAGGCTGCAGTGGCCAGCCAGTCAGTGCCTTTAGGTGCAGATGTCACTGTGACTGCCGCCGGTGCGCAAAGATGATTTTGTCTGTGCCCCCTTTCTAGGTGCCGAGCGCCGTCGTTGCACTTGGGGTGACGCATGACAAGGGCGATCGATCATGGCGGCTCTTGAGGGTGTTCTGGACAGAGGTTGGATCTCGAGTCGCCCAGATCTTGGGGTATGTGATCTGCCCAGCTGGCTATCCAGTGCCCGTCCGTGACAGGAGGCGCGCGCGAAGTCACAGTGTGCTTGTCCCTGAGAGAACAACCTCAGGGGCGGAGATTGGAGACCGTCAATCGAGGACCACGCGTGTGGTAGGCCAGGAGCCCCGTCTCGTCTCGACCGTGGCGCGAGTCTCACGTCGGGCGGGAGAACAGAATCGACCGTGGCGCGAGTCTCACGTCGGGCGGGAGAACAGAATCGACCGGGATGCCCTGGGTATCCGGGAATAGGGGATCCAGGACGGGAGTCGAGAAAGGGGGTGATTGGACGAAGCGGGAGACCAGGGGGCTGCAGCGTTAAGGGGCAAGACTGGGTCCCATTTTGATTGTGAATGCTGGCTCCGAGTCGCTCCAGTGTCTTGTCTTTCTGCCCTGCCCTGTCTTGCCTGCCCAGCGTCGCATGGCTGGCTGGCTGTTTCTGGACTGGACTATTGGATGATTGATGCTTTGTTGTCCTCTGCAGCTCCGAATTTCTTTTCGACAGCGGTCTTTGGATGACTCGATGCCCCCGTGCAGCACGGCCAAGTGGCCCCTACGCCGAGGGATGGCTGCCGTGTAAAAGAAAATAAACCCGTGGATCTGACGTTGACGAAAAGCAAGGTGATCATGCCGGGAGGCCATGCGCTGTCATGCTGTGCCTTGCTTGACCTGACCTGACCTAGCTTGCCCCTCGTGCTCGTCGGCATCGGTAGTGGGAACGTGAACAAGCAAACACCGCCGGGGGCCGCCATCGTCCGCAAGCTTGCTTCCCTGGGAGTGTCGCAGTGTTGCCATTTCGCGGGTTTGCTGGGGGGCGCATTGAGGGCGGTGCTTCTGCCCCTCTCCGCTGAGCTGGACGCAATGCGAAACCGGCTTTAGGGCTCAGCATCGGCCAGCTGCCGTGTCGTTGGCGGGCTTGGTCGTATCACCGTCCAAGGGCAATCGGCATCGGGCCGCCGCAGCCAGCTATCGTCGCCCTCGTGGTACGCGAAAAGAAGCAGCTGAGCGGTCTGGCGAGACACAGGGGGTGGACGGGAAGGGGGTTGGGGGGCGTCAGTCCGTTTCCGTGGGCTGAGAAGCGCCCATTGCAGAGTATTTGCAACGGACTGACGTAGATGCTGATGGCGAGGAATGACACTGCAGACAGGGACAGCTTGATTGATTGAGACACACAGACAACCAGGCAGAAAGATGGACGATTTCCCACGAGGCGGTGCGGATCAAGGCCACCAAAACCGGCTAGATGGGGACCCTGCACTGGGGACTAGCGTGTTTTCAGCATGTTGAAGGGCC
This sequence comes from Plectosphaerella sp. P0831, assembly GCA_014635975.1. Taxonomy (NCBI): domain Eukaryota; kingdom Fungi; phylum Ascomycota; class Sordariomycetes; order Glomerellales; family Plectosphaerellaceae; genus Plectosphaerella; species Plectosphaerella sp. P0831. The sequence continues at coordinate 47,465 of JACAFV010000178.1, read as the reverse complement.
CGGACACTGGACCCACGCCAGGCGGCCAGGTACCCGCGGTCGGGGAGTTCTTGCTGCAGGTACATGCTCTCATCGGCCTGTCATTGGCTCCAGGCCGCTACAGAAAGTGAGCCCGGGGCAGGAGAGACCCCTTTTTCGATGGTACCTGCCTTGCCAGCACCCACATCCCCAGCCTCCAGGTACCTGCCCGTGCCTGCCCGTCCATCCAGTGCAGGTGCGCGCAGGAAGGAGCGACCCAAAGCTGGGAAGGTGCAGAAGCTCGCAAATTACATTGCAAGTTGGTGCATCACGGCCAATTCCACTCGGGCTCTCGCCGTCTCTTCCGCCGTGGCCCGTCCGTTCAGTTCAGTCTCTCCCTCTCAAAGCGAAGCCTTCCTTTTCCTTTTCCACTTCCATTCGTCGCACCCCTGTCCTGTCCTCGCCTTCTTGCTCTCTCTCTGCATTGCCTTGCGGACCGACGCCGAGCGCGATCTGCATCTTCCCACGAGCTTCACCTTGTCGAGCTCGAGCCAGAACGCGGCAAGGGGAGAAAAAGATTCCCGGAAACCCCTCCCCCCCTGGTCTCACCCGCTCTCTCTCGCCTGCCAGCACAGGTGCTTGTTCGCCCGCCCTCTCTCTCCTCTCCCCCGTACGACTCGCCTCTTTACATACCTCCTCCCCCCCGACGTTGCACTCGGATCCTGGCCTCTCTTCGTTTGCGTAAGCCAGCCTTCCCGTCGACCTTGTTCTCCCCCTTCAAGTTCGTTCGTCCCCGGCCCGGCCGCACAAACCCCCATCTTCTTCCAACCGCGCCCCCTTACCGACACTCACTCTTCGACTTCATCGTCGTGCCCGATTGCGCCATTCACTTCGCGCGTCAATACTTTTGGGTCTATCGTCAGGTACGTTGTCAAATCCGCTTGGCTCCCCCCACTTGAAGGACCGCGCCGTTGTGCCGTCCGCAACATGGCGTCTGCCCGCAGCCGTTCCAATCGTCGCCGCATTCCTCGCCAGTACCGTCCCGACGGCTTCAACCACCGAAGACGAGACATTGTGTCTCAGTGCTGCTTCCGGACGCCAGTTGCCATCTCGACATGCATTCAGGAACCTCTGGATCTAACATGAATTGGCCGCAGGTCGCCTCATCCGCACGACGTCCCGACCGATCTTTCCTACCACTTCGCGTCTTCGATCTTGGCCCCCTTCTTGCTGCCGACATCTCGGATCACCAGCCGTCTTCCGAAGCTTTATCTGCCAAGGAACACTCGCAGCACTCGACGTCGAGTACTGTCCATCGCCGCCCCACGCGATCAGCTGTAGGTACGTGTATCGCCACTAGCGACACGTCGCAACCCTGGATGTATGCAGCTTGCGAGCGCGACCCCTTTTCTTGCGCCGCCAACTTTCTGCGCCGGCCGCTTGACGTCAGGCGCCATCGATCATTCGACACGAGGCCGCCCAGACCTTTCCCACCCGAGTGCCAGCGAAAAACATGGGGCAATCGGGGAACCACGCTGCATTGGTTTAGGTTGCTCCTAGTGTCACTACCGCCAGGTCGCATCGTTCCACTCGGGATGCCTGCTGGCAGCCTCTGGATGGCCAGAAGCCACCTTGTCGCCCTGGTCCTTTTACTGGTCGATGCCGCGTCACAGCCAGATGGCCTCTTTCCAGATGGCTAACCTCTTGTCCTCGCTTTAGGCCCCTCGTATCCACGCAGCTTCCTGCCTCAACCAAGCACCCCTCAGCCCCGTCTCCGAAACACCATTTGTCCCGGGACATCGCCCATCGCTTCTAAGCATAGAACGTAGCCAAACGTGCAACTCGGATTTTCTTCTTTCCACCCGACAATCCATCATTCATTCCAGCCTGCAAAGCCGCGGCCATCCCCGATTTTATCAATTGATCACCACGCCGCGAAATCAGCAGCATCCCCGCTCGCTTCCGTTGTCAACTCCTCGTCGAGCTTGACCTTTGCATGCTACACGCACCCACAACATGAGCGCACCGCCCCGTCGATCCAGTCTCGGCATGTTGCTCCGTCGCAGCAAGTCTAGCGAGCTCAAGGGCAATAAGAAGGCCCAGGCTCTGAAGGACCAGGAGCTCGAGCGCCAGCGACAGGCCGTCTCCAGGACGCCCCCCAAGATCCCCGACTTCTACAAGCCCGGCGATCAGCTGCCGCTGTCCAACTCAATCCCCTCCGACCTGCGCACCGAGGCCGGCTCCGTCTTCTCCGAGGATCACTACCATGGCACCTACTCGGCCCGCCCCTCGATGGAGCCCAACCAGAGCATCATCAACGCGGTGCCCATTCCCCCCATCCCCAACGGCGGTTTCGACCCCTACGCGCGCACCGAAAGCATGACCCACCGGGGACGTTATAGCTATGCCAGTAGTGCTATTAGCACCATCAACAGCCCTCGGAGGGTCAGGAGACGCAAGGATCCCACCCCCTTCAAGTATGTCACCGTTGGCCCCGTTCTCGCATCAATCAATCGCTGACCACTTCCTCCCCACAGCATCCTCATCATCGGTACCCGCGGCGCCGGCAAGACCTCCTTCCTCGAGTTCCTCAAGACAGCCCTCGCTCTGCCCCCAAAGAAGCGCTCCCGCCGTGGCGAGTTGGAGGAAGATTCGGCACCCAGGGTGGCGCCTTCAGGCGGCTTCATCCCGCACTACCTCGAGACCGAGATTGACGGCGAGCGCGTCGGCCTGACGCTCTGGGACTCCGAGGGCCTCGAGAAGAATGTCGTCGATCTTCAACTGAGAGAGATGTCAGCTTTCCTGGAAAGCCGGTTCGAGGAGACGTTTGCCGAGGAGATGAAGGTCATTCGGTCGCCTGGCGTACAAGATACCCACGTTCACGCTGCCTTCATCCTCCTCGACCCCAGCCGCCTCGACAGGAACCTCGCATCAGCCAAGGCGAAGTCCTCCAACGGTATCAACGGCAGATATAACGCGTCTCGCATCTTTGGCGGTCTGGACGAAGACCTCGACCTGCAGGTCATGCGCACCCTCCAGGGAAAGACGACCGTCATCCCCGTCATCTCAAAGGCCGACACCATCACAACCAAGCACATGGCCGTCCTGAAGAAGGCTGTTTGGGACAGCATCAAAAAGGCAAACCTCGACCCTCTTGAGGCCCTCGGTCTGGACGACGATGGTTCCGACGGTAGCTCCGATCGCATCGACGAAGGCGATGAGGACGCGGAAGAAGAGGAGGAGGAGGCGACCTCGGAGGACCAGGACTTGCCCATCCAGGGTGTTGACGAGCGGCCTCCATCGCCGCCGACGTCACCAGCTTCGAAGCGCCTTTCTGGCCAATCCATCAGGCGACACAAGGCCAAGGAGGAGCAGAAGGAGGACGAGTTGCCCTTCCTGCCGCTCTCTCTCATCAGCCCCGACCTCTACGAGCCAGAGGTGGCTGGCCGCCAGTTCCCCTGGGGTTTCGCCGACCCTTACAACGAGGAGCACTGTGACTTCACCAAGCTCAAGGACGCCGTATTTAGCGAGTGGCGGGCCGAGCTTCGCGAGGCCAGTCGCGAGCAGTGGTACGAGGGATGGAGGACGTCCCGGCTGAAGAACCAGAGCCCTGGCACCCGTCGACGATAGATCCGTCCACTCAGGGAGGATCAGTAGCGGCGCCAGACGGGTTCTGGGCGCGTCGCGGGCGCGCATACGACATGGCGAGGAGAGCTTCAAAATGGGTTTCAGGCGTATTCTTCATTTTGGCCAAAGGGTCATTGGCGTGGCACCCGCCGTCCATGCCAGGGCGGGCCAAGCTGTCCTGCTTACACTACATTCTATGTACCCTTTGGAGGTCACTCTATTACTTTTCTCTGCACTTGGACCCCCCCCCCCCCCTGCTTTTACCCTTATTTTCTTTGTCTTTGCGAGATTCAGGAGCACCGCAGCATACCCCCTTCGTCCCGAGTTTTTGTTTGACGACCTCGGCCAGCTGTAAAGTCATCACAAACATTCCACGCAACAGAGGCCCTTTATGGGTGTGTTTAGCTATGCATCGGACCAGGTGTGTGTGAAGTGATGATATTGAAACAGGTCGATAACGACAACGTAAACGCTAAGAGTTGGGCATCGTGATACAAATTTGACAGATTACTCGCGGTAGTGCGTGTTGGTGGGTATCCCACGGGCGTCAATGTCGGCCTCGAGGCGGTCGGGGTTCTTTCCGCGACTTTTTAGGACTTCGATTTCCTTTTTGCCGAGGACGACGTTATCGAAGCCTGCAGGCAGGACTATATCGGCTTTGAGGAAGTCGACCTTGAGATTGCGAGCCTTGTCACGGATGGCTTGTTGGTTGCGGAAGGCGGAGAAGTGAACGTTTGGGTTGTGGGGAGGGATGGGTTGAGTGAGGGGATCTCTACGCTTTCGGACGGGGTTGGCCTTTTCGTAGATGTTGGCCCAGCCGCAGTTGTGTTCGGCGATGAAGTCGATGAGCTTCTGGGTGTCGTCGTTGGACCAGGGGATGCGTTGCTGGGGGCGGGCGTCCCCGGCGTGGAGGCGGTTGCGTTGATGGATGGCTTCGAAGTTGGGCTGGGAGGCGGAGGGTGCGGGGGCATTCGGCCGGGGACGGAGAGGGGCTGAGAGCCTTGGGGGAGAGGCGAAGGGGTCTTCCTCCTCTTCAGGGTCGGCAGCGATAAGGGCGGCGGCAGGCCGGGGACGCGGACGGCCTAGCAACCTCGGGGGAGAGGCGAAGGGGTCCTCCTCTTCAGGGTAGGCGGCGATAAGGGCGGCGGCAGGCCGGGGACGCGGACGGCCTAGCAACCTCGGGGGAGAGGCGAAGGGGTCCTCCTCTTCAGGGTAGGCGGNGCGATAAGGGCGGCGGCAGGCCGGGGACGCGGACGGCCTAGCAACCTCGGGGGAGAGGCGAAGGGGTCCTCCTCTTCAGGGTAGGCGGCGGTGGCAGGACGAGGACGGACTTGGAGCGGGTCGTGCGCGTGCTTCTGGCGCTTGGGAGGAGGCATGTTGCGTCTGTCCAGCTCACGACGGCGCCGCTCGTCAGGCTGGCGGTTATCTTGCTCAAACTCTTCCTCCTCATCATCTTCTTCCTCCTCGTCTTGTCCTCCTTGATAGTCATCGTCCTCGCGGGGGCGCTTGCGGCTGTTGGCAGGGGCGGACGACAATGAGGGCTGTCTCTGGGATGCCTCGATGCGGGATTTGCCGCGGCTGGCGAGCTTCGAGAAGAAGCCGTCGCGGCGGGGAGCGGGTGCTTGGCGTGCGGGGGAGGCGTTGTGGAGGAAGGAGACCATTTCTTGGTTGAATCTGAGGGCTGCTGTCGATCTAGGAACGGGTCAGGGGGAGGGGTCGTTAGGGGTGGCGAAGGGGGAAGCTTACTCTGGGCGGCGGATGATCCGTTGCGTTGGCGCTGGTGATGGCGCTGATTCGGAGTCGTCGTCGTCGCTATCTTGGATGATGCCGCTTCTTTGCTGGGTTTTCGAGGGCCTGGTCGAGACCGATTGTCGGGAATTTTCCAGCTCTTCCTCGAGCTCTTCTTCGGGTTCTTCCTCAGGCTCTTCTTCGGGCTCTTCTTCGGGCTGTTCCTCGGGTTCGTCTTCTTGTTCCTCCGCTAGCTCTTCCTCCAGCTCATCCTCCAACTCTTCGGGCTCCTCGTCTTGCCCGAGCATCGGCTGATCCCCTCGAACAGAATCTTCGGGCTGGGCCCATTCCCGCCCCTGTAGCTGATCCTCTGGCCTGGTGTCCGGCTCCTCCGATTCGGACTGCGACCCTTCTTCCATGCCGAAGAATTCAGTAAATACAAAGTCCAGGAGAGAGGCGCGCCACTCGGTGATGGGATACGTCGATTTGAGCTTTTCGATAACATCGGCGACTGTGGATCCCTCTGCCATTTCTAGCAGCACGGCGACCCTGCCCAGGCACTGCTCGGCAATCAGCGGGGGAAGCGGGTGCTGGATGCCGCAGATCTCAGCCATGTCGCCCTCGTTGATGTCTTTGATCGCAGCGCTGCTGTCAATCGTGCAAAACGTGTTGGCCACCCATCTCACAAACTTAACACGTTTGAAGGGCCTGCTCGTCTGTGTGTTGGCGGTAAGGGAGGCGAGGAATGACTGAATGCGGATGTCCATGGCGTGCTCGACGAGGTCGGGTTCAATGTCGGTCTGGCCGGAGTTGGGGTCGAAGGGCGAGGGAAACTCGAGATCGTCTAGCAACCGGGCCATGCTGGCGAGCTCGTCGAGGTCCTGAGTCGAGGCAAGCTTGTCGATGATGTTGGCCAGGTTGGCTTGGCAGAGGATGTGCACGGAATCGGAGGGAGCGCTGGGGCCAAGGGAGTCGAAGATGGCGGGGATATCGATGAACTCATTATCGGCGCTGTAGATGTCGCGAAGGGCTTGGAATGCCTGGCGGTTTATTTTGATGAGCGCGTTGCGGATCATGGGTCGAGATGTCTGGTTGTAGTGTGTATCGACCAGCTTCCTGGTGGCAAGGGCGAGGTCTTTGAGGCAGGTCTTCCGAAGCTCTACTTGCTCTTGTTCCTCGGCTTCAGTTAGTACCTGGTTGTTGGGGGCAGCTTGCGAGTCGCCCGGAGAAGCCGCCTGCGGCTCGTCTTCGGAGTTGGCTGATGTTGCTGTTGCGACTGGAGCGCTCGCTTGCGAAAGCCGCACCTGTGCCGAGCGAGGAGCTTGACTAGGGCCTGGCTTGGGTGTAGAAGCTAATAAATCTGGGGGTAAGGTTAGAAGACCCGACGGAGCAGATTGGCCCGTCGAGTACTCGCCATCTTCGCCTTCCCATTCCACCTCGACCTCGGCCTGGGATGCAGCATCTTGATTGGTAAAACCTGGACAAGGTCAGGAAGCGCCCAAATACAGACGCATCGCGCCACGACTTACCTTGATCACTACTATGCACGGTGACTTGGCTGGGAGAAAAAGCCTCAGTTGGAATGAGAGCCGCCCGACGAGCAGGCGCGCCATAGCGTCGGGCCAGGCTGCCGGGAGAAGACATGGGAGGCTCCGGTTCGCGACCGGACGCCTCGGAGAGCAATTCGGGATCGAGTTCATCGATGCCGCGGGCGAGGGAAGACCTTTTCCCTCTTACCGGCTTGCTCTGTCGGCGGCGCTTTCGCGCTGGGAGGGGATCGATGTAGGCATACGCGGGCGGCGATGGGCGACGGGATGACCTCGTGCTGACCATGATTGATGGATGACGGCTCGTAGAGAGCGCGGGCAATTGTGTCGCGATGACGGGGAGATGCCTTTTGATGGAATTGGGATGGTGTATGCGAGGAGGTTCCATGGATTCGGTGGGAACCATGTCGCGTCGGAGGTCACGGGGTAGTGGGTCCGGACGCGGGTTAGGGTTGAAATTTGTTATGACCATTTTCACCAATCAGCTCTAAGCCTAACCCTAATCCGAAGTCCTGGTCCGAGCGTCTCCTGCGGAACCCTGGGGATGAACGCCGCGATCTCGGCGATGAACGTCGGGATTCAAGACATGCGCCTCCATAAAATCCCGGAGGAGATCCGGGGGAGACGGAGGCTTGGTGTCACGACGAGATTATGTTTTTGACCTTAGCCATCGCCGGCGTCGGTTGGAAATTCCAGATGCTATGATACTAATCACTCTTGCTAGGGAATTTGACTGCCAAGTTGTTTGTTTTATTTTATTGTTGAGGCACTTCCTCATTTTGGAGAAAAAACTGTTCGCTGCGGGCGATCGAGGGAAGTGAGGCATTGCACGGCCGTGCATGAGGGTGTGAGTCTAGTGTCTCTAAAGCCACCTGCTCCGGTTACATCATGACATTTGGCTTGACCAATGGCATCAGTAGCTGAGCACGCTTGTTCTCTGGTCTACCCGGGGGTGAGGTTAAGATTGTCCTTCAGCATTTCCAGTCTCCTCGTGCATCATGTGTCATGCCCAGGTCCCGGCAGGATGGATTGAACAACGTTTTCAGAGGTTCGTTTGTCTATTGCCAAATGTTTTGCGTCTGGGTCTATGTTTGGAGATGATCACAAGTGTTCAGGGCTATCTGTCCTGGCACGTGAGTTCGACACTCAATGTCGTAGCGGCCCGAAGACAACCAGTCGGACTACCGTTATCAGTTCCGCTTCAGCTCTGGCTTGTCCGTGATCATGTTGGGCCCAAAGAAACCGAGCAGCCAACCCGATCGAGTAAGGCAGAGGAAAAGCTGTGCATGGTTAGCAGGAGAACAGACAGGTAGACAGGCAGGCAAGGAGACAAGCACGTACAGTCATGCCAACGTTACCCCAGGCCATGGCGTTCCACCGGGCCACATCGAAAAAGGCATCGCCCATGGCAAGATAGGAAGCATAGATGTGGCCTAGATCGGCCACCCAAAGGGCGATGACGTAGTTCCGCACCACCTTGATCTCGCTCGTCGTCGACAGCACGGCCAGGCCAACCATGGCCATGAGCAGGTACAAATTGCCGAGCTGTAGAGCGACAACGCGGGAGTGGACAGACGGCACGAGGGGCGCAGTAAGGGGCGCCTGTTCGGCGATGAACCACTCCGGGTCCGCTACCACACCGATGAAGCCCGCGACACTGCCGGCCCGGCGTCAGCATGCTTTCCTAGGCAGGTTGGTGAATTTGGGGATGGCCGCGGCCGCAGCCGTCGTGTAGTAGTGGTGTTGCTTACAGAGATATGGGCTCGATGATGGTAAGGACCACGCGCGGAAACGTCGGCAAAGAGGCGGCCATGGCTGAAGGGATGAGGGGCGTAACGGGCTAGTGAGTGAAGATTTGAGATAGGCAGGTAGATCAGAGGAACGGAGGTTCCAAGTGTCACCACAATAGGAAGTCAGTTCGCGTAGGAAGCGGTCGTTGTCGAGCTGTCCCTTGTGTCGTCGTGGCCCTTTTGTCAAACAGTCTGGTCAGAGGCGGTCCTTGCGCTGGGCTTGAAGGTAAGGTATGCAGTAGTTGAAACGGATGCGCCGAGACTCGGTCGACTCGGACTGTGGGTTCCACGGCTTCTTGCTGGAACGGGAAAGCCAAGGTAAGGGCTAGTCTGGTGGGCAAGGGACGTGCGGATGCGGGTTCGCAGGTCAGGGCTGGGTCGGTCGTGGATGACAGAGGAGAAAGTCGAGATGGTTTGTCGCAGACGGACGAACTCCTGCCGTCTTGGGAATCGTTCTCGGGTTCAATGGTCGGGCCATACAGGCCAGGGGAGGCGAGGGGAAGAGGGGGCCCGGGCCCGGGCCAACGCCAGCGCCAGCGCCCGCGCCGGCGCGACGTCTTGGGCTCGATTCAAGGTTGCTTGCCGCCTGCGATCCGGTTCATGACGATCGGCCGCAGCCAACAGCCCTGCTGCAGCTTAGCCGGGGGAGGCGAGAGGCGAAGGGGGCGAAGGAGGCGAAAGAGGGGTGATGGAGGAGACTTCGGAGGCTCGAGGGCCAGTCTGGACGCATAGAACATGCCTTCACCCTCGCTTTCCGGAGGGGAACTTGAATAGAGTTCTGGTCCCCGTCGACGGCTTCACGACCGGTCGTCTGGAGGGTTCGCGCACTAAAAGCCAGCCCAAACCCGGGGCATCTGCGTGGCAAGCAAAGGTGTGCGCGCTGCATTGGACCTGATGTGGCAGCCAAGACGTGTCAGCGACGGGACACTCCAGTGGACGAGGCCCTGAAGATTTGGGCGTTGCAACGTTGTACCACAGCGCTGGGCCACCCGCAGTAAAGGTACATCTACCCGCTATTGGCTTCCCCCCCGACGATTAGAGTTACCTGGCTCCCAGTGCCCTCACCCCCTAGCGTCGTTTCATGTCACGGATGCTAGCGCGCCATCTTGACGTGGTCCCGCCCCGACTCTTCGAACCGCCCCTGCCCCCCTCGGTTTTTGACTCAATCCATCCACCATCAGATGCTATCTGTCTGTGTTCGGTGGCAGCCACCCACCTCACCTCACTTCAGACCAACCCGCCGGTGCCGTTCGGACATCTGGATGCCCGTCGTCCGACCCGACTTGGACTTCGACCTCCTCGACGCGACGAGTTCGACAGGATCAGGTCCGCTCCCTGTCCGGGCCTACCTAGGCTCTGTCTCTGTCTTGTGATTTCTTCCTGCTCGGTCGGCGCCGCTTCTTCTTGAAAAAGTCACCTTCTCCCGCCACCACCGCAGCACTTCTTATTCTCGTCCTCTCACACCGCTCTCCGACCACCTTGTTCTGGCATCAATCGCCTTGCCCTCTCCTCCTCGCTACCTGTCATTGTCCTCCTCCGATGCCCACCCGACCTAGCCTTGCCCACGATGGCCTTCATCGAGCCGCGGCTTATCCACCTCCTCAACGACGCGACAACACCACACCTCGGTCACACTGACCTACCTCCCTTTGCCGAAGCCTTCCCTGGTACACCTGGCCGACCTTTGCACCTCGAGCCCATTGCCGGCCTCCAGGACGACCAATTGGGCCACCAACAACATGTCGCCTCCTACCCTCTCCCCGGCGTGCTGGACGACGGCCTGCCGCTACGAGACTTCCAACGAGATGTCGACCTGATACCAGAACGGGGCGTGTTGGGCAGTGCCCCTCGCATCCCTTTGCGGATGCTGCTCGGGGCTTCTGGTCCCATCGCCACCTCCCTCCCCTCGACGAGAACACCCGAAGAACCCCCTCAAAACATCGACGACTCCGTCTCCAAGAAGCGCCAGATAGCCCTCGCCAGCAAGGACGATATCCTCCACCTGCCCCAGCCCGTCAAGAAACAAAAGCCGGCACCGCAGCCCCTGCTCCCCTCGATGCCCCCCATCATCAACGGCCTGCACGAGCCCCCGCCCAATGCCGCCCTCTTCCCTCCCATCTCTTCCAACGATTTTGACGACACGGAGCAAGCCACCGCCCGTGGCACCGTCCGGGACTATCAGACGTCGCCCGTCGAGGACAAGCCCTCCGAGGTCGCTCCGGCGAAGGCACAAAAGTCCACCCCGGGCAAGACGAGAAAGAAGGCTATGAAGCCAAGGAGGAAATGGTCAGAAGAGGAGACAAAGCATCTCCTACTGGGCGTCAACCGCCACGGTGTCGGCAAGTGGACCGACATATTGGCAGATACAGACTTTTGCTTCAACAGCCGCACCGCGGGAGATCTCAAGGACAGGTTCCGGACCTGCTGCCCAAACGAACTGCGCAAAAAGTCAACCGACGCCAATGCCGCCGCTGCCTATGACTCGCTGCCTACGCCTCCCGCCGAGCCGAGGGCCAGGGCTCGCACTGGCCTCCTCTCGGAGAACATCCTCATCGAGGACGACCACATCCATACATCGGAGCAGCCGCGCAACACTCCCGCCGACTCGGATGCGGGAGCCAAGACGAAGAAGAGCAGAGCTCATCGAAAGAAGATGGAGGACCTTGCCGAGCTCGGCATCCACGGGCCCTTCAAAAAGTCGCACAGACGGGAGCGTAAGCCCTTTTCAGAGCAGGACGACGCCCGCATCCTCGAGGGGCTCGCCAAGTACGGCCCCGCCTGGACAAAGATTCAGAGAGATCCTTCGCTCAGCCTCACCGGCCGCCAGCCGACGGACCTACGCGACAGGGTTCGCAACAAGTACCCCGACGTATACCAGCAGATTGAAAAGGGGCTCGTCCCCGTCAAGGAAGGCAAGACGGGTGGTTCTACGGGCCTGTCCTTCATACCGACCAACATGGCTGGCGTGCCTCTGCCGCAGCCGCCTCCTCCAGCCTCTACCTCCATGGATGCCCCCCTCCCGCAGGCGAACCGGTGGCGTATGGACGCGGGCGAGTCCTCGCAACCTTTCGAACTGAGCGAGCCGGCACACGGCTCGTTCCTGGGGAACACGAGCGAGATGGACATTTCCCGGCTCTTGCAGGACGACAACCAGATTGCCCATCTCCCCATGCGCCAGTTTCCGGGCACCACCTCGGACGCGCTCTCCATGTGAGCCATATCACACTAGGGGCCCGTCCACGCCCAATCCCCGCTGTTCCTCTGGAACACTTGTATCTAGTACGACGTTATGTTTTGCTTTTTTTCTTATGGTCTGGCAAGGCGTCATCACGGTTTGAGAATTTGGAACGGAAAGGAAGGGAACTAGATATCAAGGGCGGGGGCGCGAGGAACAAGCGCTCCCAACTTGGGGTCACCGGCGCAAATGTCACCAAAAAACACCCTCGGAAAGGGAAAGGCGGACCAAAATGGGGTTTGGGCACGTCGGTTCTGGTGTAGAATGGTTTTCTCTCTGTCTCTCTCTCACAGTCTTTTCCGGGACCGGGGAAGTTCTCCTCGTCTGTGTATAGTTGCCTTGTTCGAGTAAGGAGTGTTGTAGAAGCGACGACACGCGAACGCCGAAATGACATGCGATGGTTTCTCAAATCTGCAATGATCTGCAAGTGTGTCTGTGTTTCTTGGGTTGGTCAACGGTTACCAGGAGGATGAGATGGACGACATGTCTTGGCAAGGGCAGCATCAGACTCGGTCAACCGACCTCGGTGAACCAATCCCCTCGGTGTGTCGGTGCATTCGTGTCGACGCACGGGCCACTTTCGCCAAATCACACCGCACCGCTCCGCAACCCTAGCCCCGCTTTTCCTTATTCTCAACCCACCAGATTTTTGTTCCTGCAATTTTCCATCCTCCGACCTTCTCTCAATCCACCACCGACAAGCCAGCCATCAACCAGACCGGCAACAACAGTCAAGATGGGCAAGGGACTGTAAGTTACGAATACATCGGGCAGTCGATTGCATCTTGCAATTCGAAAAGGCGTTTCGCGACTTTCTTTCCAGGGCAAACCGGCGCGCGCTTCAATTCGAGGTCGCGAAGGAGAAAAAAAAAACCAACTGGAAAGGACATCGCGAGACGGCCGTCGCTCACACCCTCCCTCCTTCGACATGGACTAACCCCCCTCGCAGCAAGAAGCACCAGAAGCGCCTCAGCGCCCCCTCGCACTGGCTGCTCGACAAGCTGTCGGGCACCTACGCTCCCCGTCCCTCGGCCGGTCCCCACAAGCTCCGCGACTGCATGCCCCTGATCATCTTCATCCGCAACCGCCTCAAGTATGCGCTCAACTACCGCGAGACCAAGAGCATCATGATGCAGCGCCTGGTCAAGGTCGACCACAAGGTCCGCACCGACATTGGCTTCCCCACCGGCTTCATGGACGTCATCACCATTGAGAAGACTGGCGAGAACTTCCGTCTCGTCTACGACACCAAGGGCCGCTTCACCGTCCACCGCATCCAGGCCGAGGAGGCCGAGTACAAGCTCGGCAAGGTCAAGCGCGTCCAGGTCGGCCGCGGCGGAGTCCCATTCTTGGTCACGCACGATGCGAGGACGTGAGTTCTACCCTCATGATTCTGTCAGACATCATTCAGCCGTTGGATCAAGCTTTGGTCGACTTTGCGGAGGGCAGCGATGGGAGGAGAGAGGAAGAGGTGTTCGTCTTCGTGGTGGGGTATCTTCGATGAAGATTTCTCCCCCGGACGTTCGTCGACTCCCACACCACCCATTGAAAAAGGCGCCCTGCTCTTTTTCCGTGCCTGCACGGAATCTACAAGGCCGGCGCCCTGCCCTCCATCACAAAATTCTGTCAACATCGGAGCTTCATTTAGCGGCTGTATGTGTCCCCCTTCCCCGTCCACCCGCTAATTTCCCCTCTCTAGCATCCGCTACCCTGACCCTCTGATCAAGGTCAACGACACCGTCAAGATTGACCTTGCCACCGGCAAGATCACCGACTTCATCAAGTTCGACACCGGCGCCATCGCCATGGTCACCGGTGGCCGTAACATGGGTCGTGTCGGCGTCATCACCCACCGTGAGCGCCACGACGGTGGTTTCAACATCGTCCACATCAAGGACGCTATTGACAACACCTTCGCCACCCGCGAGACCAACGTCTTCGTCATCGGCGCCGAGAAGCCCTGGATCTCCCTGCCCAAGGGCAAGGGTGTCAAGCTCACCATCGCCGAGGAGCGTGACCGCCGCCGCGCCGCCAACCTGGCCAGCCAGTAAGCGTGCTGCGCCTCAGGCTTGTCACACTTCCTTCCACCACAACACAGGGGTTCGGTTTCGGTCATTCGGGATATGGGTTCACTAAAAAGAGAGGGCCGAGATGCGATGCATGAAGAACACACATCGGAGTACAGGGCTGATTTTGAGTTGCCGGCTTTGATGACCCTTGGCAGCAGATAGCTGCTTTTTTATCCGGCCAATACCATGACATTGAGAGTTCACCTGTGAACACGAGCCAGTCGTTGCGCTGCTTCTGTGATTGAGTCGTTGGGAGTGCTTGTGATGATGGACATGACTCTTGCTGTGATGAGCTCATCTGTGATGGGGAACGCGTGCTCGAGCTAGAGATGCAGCCATGCTTCCATCGGTGGGGTTGGCGATGGTGTCCCTGGTCGCTGACGTCTCGGGACCTGAGCCTCATTCCCGGCGGCAGCGATGCTCGTATGCCGGGAAGCGTCCCCTCTAGCGGTGGTACCGTGTCGCCGTTTCGTTCCGCTCAGAGAGACAATACTTAGGACTAGTCGAACGCACGGATACAGGATCCATCTTGAAGTGATCATTTGCATGGAGGCTTTGTGATTTCACGCATTGCATCTACCCTAGGTATCTACTGGTTAGTCAACCCAAAGTGCTGCAGATCAACAGCTCCAGCTACAACCTAGAGTCGACTGCCATCCTCCAGTTCAAGTCCACAATCACCAACCACAACCAGTGACAACAACGCACCTCGGGTCATACAGCAGCGAGCACTCGCCAGCCCCATGACCCCCTCCCACTTATGTCGTCCCCCCATCGGGGATTCCGCCGGACAAGTGGGACAACGAGGGGGTCAGGCAGGGCACTTCCGTCAACCGACGATGAGGGCAGACTCGCAAGAGGCCGTCGGGGAAATTCAACCCAAGCCCTTGTGCCTGGCCGAGTGCGGAGTCCATGTGGGCTCATCCCCCTCCGAAGTGTCGGCCGCTGAGGGTGGTGAATGGCAGGGCTTCGAGGCGGCTCCGCCAACGGATCCGGGGTCTCAATGGTGATGCCGGTGGTAGCTGGGAGGGAACAAGGCGAGAAGCAAGCAGGGTCAATGTAACCACCGCCAGCCAGCTCCCTCGCCGCTTTGCTGTGCCCCTGCGCCCTTCACTTGTCGCATCTCACCGCGGATCGGTCGATGGGGGTGAAGTACCGTACCAGTCATTTCCGCCGGCTGTGAGGATATGGATGGAAGGATCGGCAGGTGTGCCGACGACAAGACGCGGGCCTGACACTGACGTCCCACACCGCCCGCCGCCGGCTGCTGCAGGTGGCCTCGTCCGGTACGCCGAAAGACCTGAAGACAACCTCAAGCATGTTCTGAGAGTGTGTAGCAACCCCGCGATTTTTACCCCGCTGTACCACGCCGGATGCTTTGATGCGGTGACATGTCGTGGCACCCAATCCAGCACTTGTTGCAGGACGACCACGCTCACCGGAGGGCAAAGCCATCTTTGAGCCAGCGACGAGCATCCATCACTGCCTGCCCAAACACGTCTTTCGTGGGGTGGGCGTCCAGGCTTGAGGTAATTTGTCGGTGACCCCCACGGGGGGCCCATGCCAGCCCACCGTGTGCCCTAGGTGCTGTGCTGGAGGTACCTAACGAGACCTGGACGGTACCTCTCCCTAGGGCCAGCCAGACGTCAGGAATGGAACCAGGGCAGCTCCCCACGCCACAGCTCGCTGCACAGGGCGAAGGTCTCGGCCTCTGAAGATTTTTTCCGACCTGCACAACGCCAACAGACAGACGTCACGACTGGCCACGCGCGCGCGTGTGTGTGCGCTGGCCTGCCTGCCCAGCCCAGCCCTTCACCGAGAGGTCTCGTGAATACCTTCTCAATCAGCTTACACCGCATCCGAAGGACCGGCACGTGGACGGGCGGGATGCATAAGGCCGGCATCAAGCCCTAGTCCCGTGTGTCCTCGACGATCCGACTCGTGGGCGCGCCCAAGGAATTAAGTAATAGAATCGTTGCATAGGGTGGCCGGGCAGGGCTGCAACGGGCGCAGGCGTACGCATATGTACATGGCTGCATCGTGCGGGGTGGATGTGTGCTGCTTGCCCCTGGGGCGAGTTCCGGTGAGGGTGCTTGCTCGCGATGCGGTGGACGGCCAAGACTTTGTTGAACGACGAGGTTCCGGGTTCGTGGGCCATGCTCACGAAGAGTGGTTGCATCCTTCTGGTGTCTTGGGTGGTGGCAACATCTTGGGTCCAAGGGCATCCTCGGCCTCCGGGGCAACATTCGGTGCCGCCGAACCTCGAAGGATGACATGCTCGTTGCTTTTCTTTCCAGGTCCTCCTCTGTCATTTCTCAGGATTTTGACCAGTGAGGCGGTAGTTGATTCGACACCAGGCACAGAAAAATGACCGTCTCTCCTCTCAGGACTCGAGCCGTGCCTGACAATGAAGTGTCATGACGGGACAATACCCAAAATGCGGTGTGATACCGCACGGCTCACAAGGACCATGCCCGACCGCCAAGCCCCGGATCAGTCTGGGCCTCGAATCCTGGGGAAGTCCCCGTGGCGCCCCGTACGTGTCCCGTCCAGGACGTTCACAGAATGCAGCCAGCCCCCTTGCATTATAGTTCACGCCCGGGGAAATGGCCAGTACCCTCCGGCGTCCGACGAGACCGAGCATCGACACCGTGGTTCCGACACGGCACGAGGGAAGAAGTGTGCCAGCTTCCGAAACGGCGACCGAAAGTCCCACACGCCGTGGCCTCGGCTGGCAGGGGCTGCAGCAGGTCCTATCCAGTCATGTCAGCCCCTGCGCAGCCTCTACTCTATTTTGCTGACCATTCGCCTCCACGACAGGTCATGTCAGGTGGCTCGGTCTGTGTCGCCTTGGAGGTCGAGCAGCGTCATGGAGTACACGGCGCTGAGTGAGGTGCCACTGGGGGAGCGCCATGTTGAGGCTCTCGATGCGCGATGCTGGCCCCCTGCGCTCACGTTCGTCATCCGCCTCACGCCTTGTGGGCTTTGCACCCCTCCTCCTCAATCCCCACGGCGGAGCCAGTGACCGGAAAAAAGACCGATGGGAACAAGGCCTGGCTGTCAGCGGCGGGCCAGTTCAAAGTGGACGCCATTGACAACCGGCGATGGGGCCGGCCACAGAATCCCGGGTTGCTGTCCAGTGGAGTGGACATGCGCCCCCGCGCCCACGGCGAGGAGGTCAGGTACCTTGGCGGTACTTTCAGGCGACTTGACCGCCCAACCCCAGTCCGGACCCCAGCTCGTTTCCCCAAAGTCTGTTCCCCTCATCCGAGCTGTTGGTGTTTTCCACGGCGCTTCCTTGCTTCTTCGGCCAGCTGCAGGCTCATGTTTTCCAGCGAGGCGGGCTCCAAAGGATACGCCGAGCGAGCGCGTAGCTGACGACCCCTGGATCGAGGCACGAGATCAAACTCGGCCACCAAGCCCCCTCGAACGGTGCATACATCTCTCCTGCATGCTGTTCCCAAAGCGGACGCAATGGCACTGGAACCGTCGACCGGTCACAGGGCGTGTCCTTGGACTCCTGGTAGGTCGTCTCCCTCGGCCATGGTCGTATTGCAATATAAAGCGTCCGAGTCGGGGTCGGGAAACTTGTCTCCAAAGCCGGCACCCATCATTGCCCTCCGCATCGACACGACGAGACGGCAAGACCCCCAGTCAAGCCGTCCCTCTCCAACGGTTGCTGCCTCCCCCGGGAAACCCACTCCTCCGTGTCTGGCTCCCCACGCCGGCGCATCACGCATCGAGGTTGACCCTGTCATTGTCGTGCCCGTCATACCCACTCGGCCCCATCCCGCTCTTGAATCCCCCCCCTCGTTAGCTTGCTGTCGCGGCGCGCTTTTGTTCGAATAGGCATGGGCTAGGACCCGTTGGACCATGGGATCAAGAGGTTTCCGCGTGTACCAGCAAAGGCACCATTTCGCGTGACATTCTCCCATTTAAACCCGTCGGCCTGCATCGTCTCCTGGCTTGCGTCCCCTTCCCCCCACCGTTCCCCTTCTCCCACAAGAGCAAAGGCATCCCGCGGTTCCTCTGTTCAGCTGACGCACGACACCAATCTGGGGGCCAGTTGTCAAACACTCCCGAATTTCGTATTCAGCCGCCTGAATATCCCTCGGAAATTGTATACCGGAGAAGCCACACTGCCTCTGGCGTAGACAAACACAGCTCAAATCTTCATCGGCAGAGTCGTTTTGCGATCGACCGCCGTTCAGCCAATCAGATTTAGCTAGAGCTCCGAGTGCCAACAGACGCCCAGCATGCGCAGCTCGACGCTCACATCCTCGGCCCAGTGCGCCGCTAGGGCACTCCGCAGTCAGACACTGAGGTCTGCACATGGTCGACGCACCCTGTCGACGGCGGCCGCCCGTCGGTCCGACCAGCAAGGCGGCCAGGGCTCCAGCCAAGAGTCGACGCAGCGCGGATGGGATACCAAGGCCGTCCTTGCGGTCGCTGCCGTCGCCGGCACGGCAGGATGGGCTTTTGCCAACACGAATCGCGAGAAGCCTCTGGGCGCGGCATTCCTGCCCAAGAGCGCCACCTATGCTTTGTTCGGTGGCAAGGGTGTTGACGGTACCCAGCCCGAATACGGCAGCAAGGCAGAGATGGAAGCGGTATGTTGCCAGAGGCTGAGTAGTCGGTTTCAAATGAGCTGAACAATTTGCAGGCTTTGCGGGAAATCCGCAGCGCAATAGGCGCCGAGGACATCATCTCGACGGATGCCGAGGACCTGCATGCCCATGGCTACTCGGAATGGTCTTCCACCAACCCTGACACTCTCCCGGTGGCCGTGGCGTATCCGCGCTCGACAGAGCAGGTCTCGACCATTGCCAAAATCTGCCACAGGTATCGAGTTCCCATCATCCCGTACTCGGGTGGTTCGAGTCTTGAAGGCAACTTTTCAGCTCCCTTTGGCGGTATCAGTGTCGATTTCGCCTTTATGGACCAGATCCTGCAATTCAACAAGGAAGACATGGACATTGTGGTCCAGCCGAGCATTGGATGGCAGGATCTGAACGCGCAGCTCGCCAAGCTGGAAGCCGGCCTCTTCTTCCCGATCGATCCTGGTAAGATGATCGCTTCGGATTCGTGGTGTTCTTGCTAACCGGCACGGCGTAGGCCCAAGTGCCAAGATTGGCGGCATGGTCGGCACCAACTGCAGCGGCACCAACGCAGTCAAGTACGGCACAATGAAGGACTGGGTCATCAACTTGACTGTGGTGCTGGCGGACGGCACCGTCGTCAAGACGAGGAGACGTCCGAGAAAATCCTCGGCCGGCTACAACCTCAACGGCTTATTCGTGGGCTCCGAGGGCACCCTTGGTCTGGTGACAGAAGGTGAGTCGGCTCGTGCTGTGCAAGGTTCGATGTTGGCTGACAAGACGCAGCTACGCTGAAGCTGGCAGTCATCCCCGAGGACTTTTCCGTCGCTGTCGTGACTTTCCCCACGATCCGAGACGCTGCTTCTGCCGCCGCCGAGGTGATGCGTAACGGCATCCCGGTTGCGGCCATGGAGATCATGGACGAGGTGCAGATGAGGGTTGTCAACAAGGGCGGCGCCACGGCACCGCGGGTGTGGAAGGAGCAGCCTACGCTCTTCTTCAAGTTCTCAGGCACCAAGGCTGGCGTCAAGGAGAACATCTCCCACGTCCAGAAGATTACTGGTGCGCACTCGGGCGGCAACTTTGAGTTTGCTCGTGATGAGCGCGAGCAGAAGCTCCTCTGGTCCGCGCGCAAGGAGTCCCTGTGGTCGATGCTTGCCATGCGCAAGGAGGGCGAGGAAGTTTGTAAGTCGACGGTGACCTTTCGGTTCCTGAAATCGATTGCTAACGTTGCATCCAGGGAGCACCGATGTTGCAGTGCCGTTCAGCCGTTTGGGCGAGCTGATCGAGATCAGCAAGAAGGAGATGGACGACCTGGGTCTGTTTGCCAGCATCCTGGGCCACATTGGTGACGGCAACTTCCACGAGAGTATCATGTATAACCGACAGGATCCCGAGGAGCGCAAAAAGGTCGAACAGTGCGTCAAGAACATGGTCAAGCGCGCCATCGAGATGGAGGGCACGTGTACGGGCGAGCACGGCATCGGCTGGGGCAAGAAGGAGTCCCTCAAGCTGGAGCACGGCCCGGAGACCTTGGACGTCATGCGGGCCATCAAGTTTGCGCTGGATCCCCAGTGGATCATGAACCCGGGCAAGATTATCGATCTGCCCTGAGGTGGTCGAAAATGGGCTGGAGAAGGAGTTGGCCGGAAAAGCGAAGCATCTTGGCTTCTTTCGCAGCATGGCATGACATGGCATGGAGCGGGAATCGAGGTCTGCAGCACAAACAGTCAGTTCAAAAGCAAGATTCGGTGTCTTCTGGGGTTGTCTGCATCTCTTCCGCGTTGGTGTTGTCCGTTTGTCTTTTATTTGACCTGTTTGTCGCGGCCGCAGGCAGAGAGGATTGGGCTGATGTGTCAACGGGTAGGCACATGCGCATCCGCCTCAGGAAACACAACAGCCTGACAAGCGATTTGTTCTCCTTGAGAAAAGTTGGGGGATCTGGAGTGGGCCAGACCTGGGCTCTGGTCTTGTTCTTGCCCTCTTTTCGGTCGCACCTTCCCGCAGATATCAGCTTCTGCCTCAGAAATGGCTGGAAGGAACCACCTCGCCCCTTCTACCATTTTCCTTCATTCTCTAGATTCAAGTAACTTCCAATAATTCCCTTCTCTTACTTCTCGCCCCGGCGCCTTTCCTATCCCACAACTCGTCTCCTCCCCAACCCAACGTTCCCTAGAGGTCTCATCCCTCGTCCGCACACCAAGATGGAGTGGAAACAGCGGGTGTCAGGAACCTACAACGAGACGAGAATCATCCACAGCAATGTCGATCCCAAGGTTTCGTACCCTTCGCGCATGAAGATTGACGTCGAGACGATTGAGTTTGGCTCAGGGACATCCCAGCAACGCCTCAATTCCGTCCATGACGGCGACGATCCTCGCCAGTTTGCCATGGTCGCTGACATCTACCGCCGCGAACTCAAGATCTTCTTCGCCCTGGACGCACCGAAGAAGGCTGCGCGAGATGGCAACACGGCGAGGAGGAGGCGGGAGTTCAAGATTGTCATTGAATTCCGTCAGCTCACAGAGCTGATCGTCCAAGACGTCAATCCTGATGCACCAGAGGACAACACCACTTGGCTCAGCGTCCCTTTGAAAAACCCTCCTGCCTACTTTCAGAGGGACGACGAGGTCCAGAAGCGTTCCTTTGACGCTGAGAAACTGTCCATGGTTCGGTACGACCAATGGACTCGCACGACTTACATCTTCGACAACCAGGACATCACCCAGGACTTCACCATCGGCCTTCTGGTACACTGGGATGACCCTACCTTCATCAACATTGGCAGGTGCACTACCATTCGTCTGCGCATCGACCGTGCCACGGCTCCCCTCGACACTCTTCTACGTGCCCTCCACGACCTCAACATCGAGACACCCGATCACTCGCCAATTCCAAAGCCCCTCGGCACGCTCTGTCTTCTCCCTCCCGAGAACAGGGCAGTTCGAAACGTGGCTTCCTATGATCAGAATGTCATTGTCACAGATGACATTCACGGCCTCTCCCTCCTCGGAGACCACACTCCGATTGTGCCTCCCCTCAACTATCCAGTCCAGTACCAGCTGGAGGTTTGCATCTCAAAGGGAATCCTCAACGAGTTCCTCCTCTCGAGGGAGTTCCTCGCCCGTCTGTCGGTTCTCGACCCCACAAGGGCCCAGCATATGCTTGAGTACCTTGCAGACAAGGGAAAGCCCATCAGTGATCCCATCAGCATCTTCGATGACGATCAGGCTCAGCACTACTACCCCAAAGTCAACGTCCCACACTACTGTGCCGTCATTCGCAAAGCCTTGATCACGCCAACCACAATTTACTACAGTTCTCCTTCCATGGAGGCATCCAACAGAATCTTGCGCCAGTTCTCGCACCTGCAAGACCGCTTCTTGCGTGTTCAATTCATCGACGAGCTTCATCTTGGCCGACTCAAATCCATGAACACCGTCGACCAGGATCACTATCTGTTCAGGCGTGTCTTCCACACCCTCGTCAATGGAATCCGCATCGGAGACCGCCACTTCAAGTTCCTGGCCTTTGGAAACTCCCAGATCCGAGAGTGCGGGGCCTACTTCTTCAGCGAGGTCGGCGACACCACCTGCAAGTCGATCCGCTCATGGATGGGCGACTTTGACCACATCCGAGTAGTGGCCAGGTGTGCCGCCCGCATCGGCCAGTGCTTCTCTACAACTCGGCAGATCC
This sequence comes from Plectosphaerella sp. P0831, assembly GCA_014635975.1. Classification (NCBI taxonomy): domain Eukaryota; kingdom Fungi; phylum Ascomycota; class Sordariomycetes; order Glomerellales; family Plectosphaerellaceae; genus Plectosphaerella; species Plectosphaerella sp. P0831. The sequence continues at coordinate 25,217 of JACAFV010000178.1, read as the reverse complement.
AAGGCTTCAGGACTCCCAAAGTCACACGAATCGACGACATCAACCACAACGGCTACTGCTTCACCGATGGCATTGGCAAGATGTCCTCCTTTCTCGCTCAAGTCATCTCTCAGGAGATGGGCATCGACTCCAAAGTCACACCGTCTGCCTTTCAATTCCGCATGGGAGGGTGCAAAGGAATTCTTGCCGTATGGCCCGGTGTCGGTATGACTGAGGTCCAAGTTCGCGAGTCGCAGGAAAAGTTCAAGGCTCGATTCAACGGCCTGGAGATCATCCGCGTCTCTCGTTTCTCGGTCGCGTCCCTCAACAGGCAGATGATCACGATTCTTTCCAGTCTTGGAGTCCCCAGAGAGGCTTTCCTGAAGCTGGCTGACATCCAGCTGCTGAACTACAAGCAGGCCATGGTTGACCAAGCTACAGCATCCACGCTTCTCAGCACACATGTCGACGAGAATCAAACGTCTCTTGCCATGAAAGACCTCATCAACTGGGGTTTCATGGACAATGAGATTCAAGAGCCCTTCGTCATGACAATTCTTCAGCTCTGGAGGACCTGGTCCATGAAGCTGCTCAAGGAAAAGGCCCGGGTCATTGTGGAAAAGGGTGCTTTTGTCCTCGGATGTGTCGATGAGACGGGAACACTCCGGGGCCATTCCACCAGATCCGAACGTTCTAGGGGAAAGATGAACGTCGACGAACTTCCCCAGATCTTCCTTCAGGTACCAGAGGTTGTGGGAAAGCCCGGCTACAGGGTCATCGAAGGTCTCTGTCTCGTCGGCCGAAACCCTTCTCTCCACCCAGGTGACATCCGCCTCGTTCAAGCCGTCGACTGTGCGGCCCTCCATCACATGCGCGACGTGGTCGTCTTCCCTAGCATCGGTGACAGAGACGTTCCAGGCATGCTGAGCGGAGGCGATCTCGACGGAGATGACTTCTTCGTCATATGGGAGCCGTCTCTGCTCCCCCCTCGGTGGAACTATCCTCCTATGGACTATCGCGCTCCTCCCCCGACAGCACTGACCCGCGACGTGAATCATCATGATCTCGCCCAGTTCTTTGTCAAGTACATGAGAAACGACTGTCTTCCATTCATTGCAATCTCGCATCTTGCAATTGCTGATGATCACATCGATGGCGCCAGAAGCAGGAAGTGTAAGTTTTAATCCAATCACCATGCTTTTCTGTATGACTGACACAAATGCATAGGCCTCGAACTCGCTTCGCTTCATTCCAAAGCCGTCGACTTTGTCAAGACTGGCGACCCTGCTATTCTGAGCAGAACCCTCCAACCGCAACGATGGCCTCACTTCATGGAACGTCGAACAAACTCCTACAAGTCTGGTTCGGCACTCGGCCTGATCTACGACAAGGTCGGCGAGGTGTCCTTCAGCCCCATTCACGAAAACAGGTTTGACCTGCGAATCCTGAGCAAGTACGAGCTTGAAGAGGACATGCTCAGTAAGGCGCGGGAGATCAAGGCACGGTACGACGTGGCGGTGCGACGTCTCATGGCACAGAGGGAGATTGAGACCGAATTCGAGATCTGGACGGGTTTCGTGCTGAGCCGTCCCCGCGTGGGTAGCGGATACAAGCTTTCAGAAGACATTGGCCGCGAGGCGTCCATCATCAAGCAGCAGTTCCGAGAGCAGATGTACGAAGTGGCCGGCGGCTCACACATTGAAGTCATTGGACCCTGGGCTGCGGCCATGTACAAGGTCACAGAGGAGGAAGTCAACGCCAAGCGGGCGGAGAAAGAGGCGGCGCAGAAGCGAGAGCCTCAGAACCAGCAGGACGCTCCGGACGTTATGCCGCTCATCTCGTTCCCCTGGATCTTCCACACGCAGCTCGGATACATCGCCACGGGAGAGTGGGCCAGGGACGTCTACGTTGACACGGACATGGCAGCGGACAACCTGTACGTCCGCGACTGGGGTGCGGAGAAGACTCCCGAGGAGGGTCTGGGCCGCATCATAGTCGACCACAAGCCAGTCACCGTCCGCACCGTCTTCACGCCCCCTATGGAGGAGGAGGAAACGACCTCGCAAGACGGCGAGAGCGAGGAGGGAGACATCTACGAGCGATTCGACGAGATCATGGGTCTTCAGTAGAACATATATCACGCAGAATGTCGAGACTTGGTACAGAATCTCTCATGTTTGCCGGTGCTCGCTCGGCAACATCTACGAGCTAGCTACCTTACCTCCTGATGCATAGATCCGTTCGGATAATCCACTTTTCCCCTGCGGTGACCTCGCGTCCTTCGTGCTGCATGCTTGTCAGTCTCGGGGACCTCCCTTTTCCATGTGTTTTGGGACTTTGCTTTTCCGGGTGATCATGTAGGTACAGTAATACAGCTAAACATGCAGCAGCGAACCACCGGGGCAAGGCGCAGCAGAAAGGGGGAGGGAGGGGCCCATCAGCCGCTCGAGCGTATTTTTTCCAGGAACCAGGCCAGGCCAGGAACCGAAGTCTGGGCGATACAGGGACGTGCGAATGGGGGGGGTGTTCTTGGGCAGGCAGGATCGAGATTTTGCGCTACTCTGCATGCGTTTGGTTTCTTGTGCCAAACGTCCGCGGCGGAAGGGGGTTATTGGTCGAAGCGCTTGCTTGTGCATGGTTCGGGACCTGGCCATGCCGGGCGGCAGGCCCGACTTTTGGGGGATGTCAAGGGAGAGACAGGAGGAGCAGAAGAGTGATAATGATGGGCTTATTTCCTGGCACTGCCAGTTAGAGGGCGTGGAGAGGAGGTAGGGGGTGCTGCGACGGTCTTCGAGGGTTTGACTGGCCGCAAGCTATGCAAGTATCGCCGGCTCTGTCTAGGAGTGGCCACGGTGATACTCCGAAAAAGCTTCCGGTCTCGGCCACTCGGAAGGGAATGGAACCGGCAGATGCCGTTTCTCCTTCGGCAGCGTCCGAAACAGCGCAGGTACAAGACATTACAACGCCGAGGATCGTCCGGTCCTTTTTTTGTCCCTCACGACGATTCAGGGTATGTCTGGTCTCAGAGAGGAAAAGGGTTGCGGGGGAGGGGCTGATGTTGCAATGTCTCTAGACTACTAGAAGCGTACTACTGTAAGTAGTCCCGCGACGAACAGCCGAGGCGACGGGCCGGCGCGCTGGGTCCGCGCCGAACCAAGCGCGCGGACCGATGCAGGGCGTGATGTAGAGGCAAATGGAAACCAGACGAGGCGAAAGACGGAGTGAGCGAAAAAGGGGCAGGTGGGATAGCGTCGCGGCAGGGTCTCAGAATGGGACGACTTGGGAAGACTGGACTCACCAGCATGCAGTCGTCGCCGTGCTTGTGGAGGAGGACCAGGCCGGTCTGGGGCGGGACGGCAATCTCCTCGGCGGCGACGCGTCTGTCGCGAGTGTAGAAGACGGTCTCGCCGCCGGCGCAGCCGGAGTCATCGCCACCGGTGGAGCTGGTGGTGAGGTAGAGCAGGAGTGTCCATGTCGTCTTGCAAGGAATCGGAGGGGACGCAGGATCGGCGGGGTCGGAGGGAACGGCAACATTATTCGAGTCGTCGTCTGCAAAGCAGTGGAGTTTCTGCGTCAGCAAATTTCACGTTCCAAGACAAAGACGAGCGCATCGTGGCAAACGGGAGGGACGCGGCATCGGCCAAGGCAAGTGCCGAGTCAAGGTCTGACGAGTCGGGTTGTCCGCCAAAAAGTCGGGTCGATGAAGATGACCCTTGAGCAGCTGAGAGACACCACACCCCGAAAACGGGCGGGTCCCCCTAAGCAATCGAGGGTAGGTGAAGATGCAGTGCTTCGCTGAGAGTTGGAACGGACTTGACGCCGGAGGGCATGCGGGCGTCTGGTTCGTTCTCCTAAAGCTGCGGTTCTGGAACACACAGCTCATAGTCGACGGCGGAACATCACCCGCAGTGGGCTTTCCATGTTGCGATGAGCAGGGTTATTTTAGACAAGACCCTGTTGTCATTGGCCGTGTGGCAGATGAACCAGAGCTAGCCTGGCTGACTCTGCCTCTCGGACCTCTGAACGGGGGCGAAATAACCTGGTACGGGCTGCGCGAAAGGGCCAGGGGTTGGATAAGGAGGGCTAGAACCTGACGGCGATAACCCCCTGGACGACTTAGGAGAAAGCTGGAACACGGACAAGGGGGCGCATCTTGGTTTCAAGAACAAGGGAGACAAGGAGCGGCGATCACTTACAATGCGCGTCAAAGTACTGGCCCTTGGAGTATCGATAGATGCGGATGTTGGAGTTGAGGCCAACGACTTCACCGCCCCTGAGACACCAAGGTCAGCACGTCAGCGAATGCAAGTCAACAGCTGCAGCTGCAGTAGTAAGAAAAAACAAGGGTGAGAAGAGGACAGATGATGGCGAGGCGAGGTTCACTCGGTCCACTCACCACAGCGGCGTCAGAGACTCGTCCTGCGTCAGGGCCTCGCGCAGGCCCGTCTCCAGCCAGAGGCGGCCGGCAAACCTCGGGTCGTCAACCTGGAAGCGGTCGTTGACGCGAACTGCATCACCGCGCTTGGGCTTGCCGGGTGTCGTCACAAGGGGCAGGCCGCTCAGATGGGCGACGTATGAGTTGCATAAGGACCTTGGCCAGAAGTTTGGGATCAGCACGACCTTGTCCGGGCAGGCCTCGAGGGGCTGCGGGGCGAGATCGATGACGGGCAGGGGCGGCTTGAACTGGGGCCATGATGGCGGGGGCGCCTGAGTGGACGAGGAGGAGGTGGTCTTGTTGGACGGCTGACCGCCCTTGCTGGCTGTAGTGCCTTTCTTCGGCTTGGGCATGATGTTGGCCGGTGGTGGGGGTGTGAGTCTTTTGGGAATGTTGGCAGAAGGACAAGCGAGTTCAGACGAACGAGGTCTTGGGTCTTGGGACTTGCTGCGGCCGATGAAGGGCGCGGGCTGGATCGTGGCGGCGTGGCAGTTGACGGACGCAGGCGATCGGCGGGTCCCTGGGTTATCGGGGATGTTCGGCCGCTTTGGAGGCCGTGTGGCTTCTGCAGGGCGCCCGAAGCATCAAGAGCAAACTCCCAAGAGATGGCGCAGGTGCGGCGTACCCCTGGACGCTGGTTCCTGCCCGGGGAAGAGATCCGGCGCGGGCCAAGAGCCGGGGGTGGTGTGGCCGTCGTCGGGGAGGCTGTGGGTGGCTGCTGACGGGCCAGTGGGAGAGGTGCTCTTCGCCGGCAGGTGAGACAGACAGGTAGGCAGGGGAGTGGCAGGCGCTGTGGTTACGGGGAAGCTATTGATCCTGCAGCATGACGCCGTTGAACGCTAGGGGAGTCGAGGCCTGTGTTATTGCTGGTTGACACGAGAGACAGCCGGGGGTCGTCGTGTGCCTTGAGTGGTTGTGGTTGTGCGGACGGCGAGCCGCTTCTATGATTGCATGTGATGCTGCAACGGTTCTGTATGATGATCAGCAGGGCGGCCCTGGGCAGAGCAGAAGAGCAGCGCTCAGTGGTCGTGGCAGTGAGACAGTTTGATCGTGGTGGCCTGGCTGGTGTAGTGGGGAAGAGGTTGATAAAACGCAAGCGAGGTTAAGAGCCTGGCGCGAATCCGACGACCACCTGCTCCTCCTAGTCTCCCGCTCGGCTCAGGGTTTTGTTTCGCCTAGCAGCGGGGGGCTTGGCTTAGCACCACCCATGTTGGGATTAGATCCCGTAGCCGGATATTATTGCGAGAATGATCGCCGTCTCCCGTCCGTTGTCGCCCACCCTGGCAACCCTGGCGCACCGCCATGCCCAGCTGGCCCTGACCATGCTTGCCTGGCCCGCCTGTCGGTTGTTGTTCATTGTGTCCTCGCAGTCAAGGCGGCCCGCGACTAGTCTTGGTGCAACGGGAACAGCCGCTGCCTCCGGGTTCTCGAAGTCTGGCCGTTGGAGCCGTGACAGGTGCACGTGTGGTGTCATCGGGTGTTCGGATGTCCCCCGAGAATGTGAGGGGGGAGGACCGATCGGTTACACAAGGCAAGTTGGGGTGACACAACATCAGTGTCAAAACCCTCGATGTTGCGGGGTCGACAGACAGAGAATAGAAACGCGCAGAAAGTGATGTGCGTCTATGGCTGTGGGGCCGCAAATTCAATTCGTTTGCGAGTATTGTGAGCACGGCGTCTGCAGGCTGAAGAAGAGAGAGCAATTGAAATCTGAGATGTGATATTGTCCGTCCCTGCGGTGGTAATGGTGGTGTGGTGATGGAGGGGGGTGCATTTCTCGGTGTCGAACCCCCTCCACCGTCGGTAGGGTACAACGGGGCCAAAGCCACTTGGTCTCTGAATCAGATGGCTCATCCGTTGTTGTCCTATTCTGAGTCGGCACTATGAGATGTTTGATCGCCGGACCAAACAGTGTTGTGAAGCTTATTGTCCGTGACTCGACCGAGGTCCAAAGCAGGTAGAGTGTTTCTCCGGGTGGTCCTTTTCGGGTCGGCCAGCTGCTCGAGCAGGTTTGGGAACGTTGCCTCGCCATGCTTTGCCTCTCTTGGCCTTGCTGACCCGGGCATCCAGGCTCAACCGATACGATGGACAGATGAGATGCATGCATGGGCTCGATTTGTAGATGCTGATCGATCGGTTGGGATCGTAGATCCTCTTCCTTCCGTCATGGACTCGCCTGGGTGCTGTGTGTGGTTGTCTGCCGGGAGTGTTCCGGCGCTTCCGCCGAGATGATGTGGCTCAACGTGCGTTCATCTCCACGGGATGCAGGTCGGAGGGGTGGTGCGCCGCACGCTAGTCGGTGATGGAGATGTTCTGGTGGCGGGAGAATTGACAGGATGGTGGACTCGACCTCGACGACGTCCGAGTCTGACGGACCCTCATGTTTCCTCACATCTCACTTCTAGTCCTCTCGAGAGGGAAGGACGGCGCAGATTAGCCTTGAAAGCGGACAGTGTTGCTCGACGGTGATTGGGGTGGGCAGACTCAGTTGCAGCGTCTGACAGGGGTTGTTAGCGCAGCCATGCGAGGGGAAAGGACGAGATGCAGCGCCGATGGGCAGGGGTTTCCCCCTTTGCCCCTCAAAGCCCCTCAATGTCAGCGGGATGGCGAGGGCAACCCGTGCGCCTCCAATCCCGGGCGACGGCGGCGACGGCGACGGCAGCGGACCCGAGCGGAGATACATGGTTTGCGGGATTGAAGCTGGCGGGCTGGCGGGCTGAAAGACTGAGGTCCATGGAGGCGCGGAGCTGAGAGAATGACGGAGGGACAGAGGAACATGGAGGAGGAGAAGCTGGAAACGAGTACCAGGACCAGAGCTGCCAGACGGGAAGGACCGTCTCCGGGCGGAGAGTGCTGGGGTGTCGTTTCGGGTGGCTCTTGCTCTTGCCCTGTGGCTCCTGCCTGCTCTTGCTCCTGCCCGTGCTAGCGAACGGGCCAGGCCGCTCGTCCGCGCTTTTTTGAGTTCCGTCAGGTGCCACACCTCAGCACCTGACCGTTACGACCCTGCCACTCACGTCACAGCACAGACGGTTTTACCCGCTCCAGTTGTGCCGTCCAATGTCGCCCCGTTACCTTGATGGGCCCCCGCTTGTAGGCGCGCATGCAGATAGCGCGTTCGCGTTTTCGACGACACCCCATCCACGGCCGTCGGCTCAATCCATTCTCGTCCCCGCCAACTCCTCTCCTCTCCTCCACCAGGACCTGGAACTGGAACACACTGGACTGGACCCCGAAGCCATTCCCTGGTACGTCACTCTTTCCGGCCGCCCTATTCCCATCGCACCTTTCTTTTTTCTTTCTCCCGCTGACCAACTGTTCCCAGCCTTCGATGTTCGCCCAGCGCGCGCCCACCTCAGCCATGGCCAACAACTCGGCCGCTCCGCCAGCCCCCTCCTCTTCCTCCGCGCCGCCGACGCCGCGAGCCCCGGCCTTTGTCGACAATGGCTTCTTTTCGCGCCGCTCGATGCAACAGTTCGGCATCTTCGCCGCCGGCGCAGGCTTCTTCCTCTTCTCGACCATGATCACGAGGCGCTCCATCGCGCGGAAAAAGCTGGCATCACTGCCGAAGTTCTACTCGCCCAGCCACGCCGCCGCCGGCCAGACAGGCAACCCCGAAGGCAACTTCATTGCCTTTGAAGCGCTGAACCTCGCCACTCTCAACGTGATGAGCGCCGGCATCATGACCTTCGGCGGCATCGCCTGGGCATTCGATCTGTCCAGCGTTGACGAACTGCGGGAGCGCACGCGCAAGTCTATCCACGGCGAGGCTGGAAACCTAGACGAGAAGGCCGAGAAGGAGTTTGAGGAGTGGGCAGCCAAGATCCTCATCCAGTTCGGCAAGACAGTGCCAGAAGAGGGCGCCCAGGACAAGCCCAAGGAAGATAAGAAGAACTAGATCCGGTGATCGCGCTGTTTCTTTCGGCATTTCTCTCCTTTCTCTTCAAGTCGAGCGACCTAGTCGAGTCCCGGACGTGTCATGAACCGACGTCCGAGGCGAAATCGCTTCGTTGCATACAGCCGAGCAGAGAAAACGGACATGTACTAAAACGGTGGCCGGCGCGCCACAACGGCGTCTACTTTGGGCGTAATCCAACGCTCATATATGTACATCACATCACAATCGAAGCCCACTCCGCTCCCGCGGCTCCGTAGGCGCTTACAAGCCACACAAACTCACACACACACCTCTGCATCTGCACTCACACTCATACATCCAAACATCAGAGCGTTTCGTGACTCGAGCCGCTTTGGGAGCCATCCACACACCCACAGACACAGACAGCCAGACTCGATCGATCTCCTTTCAACTCAACTGCAGCAAGGATTGCGTCTCAGGATCGGTACCTGTCAGGGCCTCTTCTCGATCAGAAGCCCCTGCCCTGCACCCCCACCGACGATTCTCGGACGCACGATGATCTTGTACACCACCGGGGGCCAGGGCCCCCTTTGATCCGGCGCATACTCGTGCTGCTTTGCATGTGTGTGTGTGTGTGCCTGGCGCAGGGGGTTCTCCAAAAAGCACCCCCCTTGGAACTGACTGCCAAATCGTAGGGTAATTTCTGTGGCAGCCAGACCACAACCCCTGTTCGCTCTCTTTGCTGACGGTCGCAGATGGCCCAACGCTTGCTTCTTCTCTCCCTCTGGGCCGGCAAAAACGATTGCCGGCTAGCTCAGGGTTCTCTAGTTTGCGGCAACACAGTGCTGCGACTGACGTCCTCTTTGCGACCAAGGGTACAGCCCGCTTCCTCCTCCGCAGGTGGCTGAGGAGCAGCTGCGTGACACATGGGACAGTCCTCCTCATGGCCCGCTCTCATATCCCGCTCTTGAAAATGACCAGAGTCAACAGCGGGCGTGTCTGTCATCTGCGGCGACGCCAAGCAAGCCCGGACAGGCCCTTGTGCCGCAAGGCAGCGGGGGTCACCCTCACATTCAAGCCCGCAAAGGCGGCCGCCCGGCGACTGGGACTAATGCCCCAACTTGAGCCAAGTGGGTGATCACCCACTAGGGCCACCCGCGATTGTGTGGGTGAAGAGATACGTACAGTCCTCGGCCTGCATGCCTCCATGCATGGATGCAACGACCCCTGGTCAGCCCGACTAACACTCGGACCTTCTGCTGCTGGCTCCTGGGCGAGCGAAATGTGACAAATCTAGGCGACAGAATGCACATCCTGGTTACGGCGACGTCGGCGAGGTTCATCCTTGGTGCCGTTCATGACCTGCCTTGGCCTGCACGATACGACGGGTCCAGCCCGCCTGGGTTGGGCTTCTGGACATTCCGCAGCTGCGGCCTGCCTTTCTTCCTTCAGCTAGTCCACGCCAGACGAATCACTAATACCCCCCAGATGCCCCCAGGTTTCTCAGGTCCCCTGATCCTGATCTCCATCATTCCTTCATCATTCCTATATCATACTCAGCATTCCTACCCACTCTTCATGTGAGGTGACGGTGTATATCTTCTCCCTCGATACTTGTGTCTTGAATCTTATTCCCCAGCCATGCACCATCTCCATGGGGTCATGGCCCACGGCGGCCACTCTCTCGATGGTGTCCTGTACGGCCAGGGAGACCCGATAAGCATCCTCGAGGACGAGCTCTCTGGCGGTAGTCACGATGTCATGCGCGTCCTGAGCCTCACCAGCGGCCAGTCAATGGCCGTGCTCTCCTCGTCGGTGTGCTGGTTGCCCGCCGACGGCAGCACCCCTCTCTCATGGACTGCCATGAGCCCTGCTGGAGACGTCCCAGAGCTCGACATTCTCCCCGAGAACAACCTTGCCTCGGGTCTCAGCAGC
>JACAFV010000178.1:3948-15000 GCA_014635975.1 Plectosphaerella sp. P0831 | reverse complement strand
CAGTCCGCTCACGCCAACAGCGAGCATTAGTCCTCTCGACAGCTTGAGGCGCGACTCGGCCATCAGCTTTGGCCACAATGATGAGTTTGACGGTGCCACGGGGGTACGTCTTGGTCTTGGTGGCCTTTTTGTCAAGAGGCCTAGGGGTTGACACTCTCACAGAGCAATCTTCAGGCTCTTCAGCCTACGAATCTGTCCCGCTTCGGCCCTGGTTCTGCGCCTGTTCCTGCGCATGCATACGAACCCCATGGCGCCATGACCGACAAATTGGACCAGGCCGCTCACCCTCAGGGCGAGTTTCTGTCCATGTTCAACCCCGACTACGCGCCTTGGAGCTCGTACCCTCAAGACCCAAAGAAAGCATCTGCCATGATCAACCCTGGCTCTTCGGACTTCCAGGTCAACTACATGCGCATGCAGTCGCCGTACGAATATTCTTCCGAGGCCCCTCACCACGAGAGGAGGACCACACCAGCCCAGGCTGCTCAGCCATGGACACAGCCCACAGCCATGTCGAGCTATGACTGGCAGGGACAGATGCCGCACCAATATCCCGACCCGGTGTCAGCGAACCAGCCACCCCAATCAGACATTCCCCGGTTCCACGACTCGGTCTCTTTCCCCCCTGATCCAAGGCAGCAACACTTCCAGATGATGGACTCCCTCCAATCATACGACATGTCTCGAGCACAGGGCGGCCCTTCCCAAGCGCCATCACCCCAGGATGCAGTTCCGCAGCACCACCAGCCAACCTTCTACCGGGCACCAGAGCAACACACCATGAACCTCACAGATGCCAATTACCACGGTGCTACTGCACGACCGACACACAACTCGAAGCCGTCCAAGCCCCATAGTAGCCGTAACGGTCGGAGGCCAGAACCAGAACCCAAGCCAACGCCAGAAGAACAGGCTCTCCGACCTCATGTCGTTCTGGAACACTTCCGTCGCAACGTCAAGCCTGACATTGATGCCCTCGAAGCACGACAGAGGGAACTAGGAGACTACCCCACAGATGAGTCTCGGGCACGACTTGTCTCGGAGGCGCTGGAGCTCGTCAGGCCTGCTGTCAAGAACGTCGCCTCTGCGCTCGAGGCCCTCCGGCCCCAGTACTCGCAGCCATGGGGCGGCACACAAAAGCGTCTGCAAAGCGACGCCGAACAAATCCTCGCCATGATCCAGATCATTCGTCGGAGCGCTCTCGAAGAGTCCGAGGTCCGCCAGCACGAGCCCAGGCCAGCTTCCGACACGGACGCGAAGCCTCGCAAGGGTCTGACGGCACTGGCTCAGGATTACGTCGACAAGGCCGAGCGCGTGGGCAGAGTCACCGGCCACGGAGCCCGGAAGGAAAAGACCGAGGCCGCGCAACGTGCCGCAGCTACAAATGGCAGGTCGCAGACAATGGCGTACCCTTCCAACGGCATGGCACCAGTCGATTGGACTCAGGGTCAAACAACAACACCGCCGCCGGACCACCGCTCCGGTCCCATGGGGCACTACCAGCAGCAGCAGCAGCAGCAGCACATGCAACAACACAACATGGCAGCAGCCTCGCCGGCAACGTACGCGGCCATGTCAGGCTTCAGCCTCCACGAACCCCGCCCCCTCCTCCCCACCGTCTCGGCCACCCCCATCGCCGACGCGGCCATGGCAACGGTCATGGCGCCCTCCGGTGGACCAGTCGGTCCCGGCGCCTGGATGGCTCATCACCACAACGCCCCTCCCCGTGTCTCAGCCGCAGGCCTTGGCCCTGCTCCTCTCGGATACGCCAACAACAACATGTATCCCTCCCCGCCGGGGTACGGCGCATCCTCCGCCCAGATGCAGCAGCATCATCCCTACGCCGGTGTGGCGCCATCTCCGTTCCCCGGCCACCTCCAGATGGGCATGCCTGCGGGCCATGACCTGGCTGCGGGCCGCCGCGGCAGCCTGCCTGACAGGAGAAACATGGCTCGCGAGCGCGCGGCGCCTTACTCCTTGGCGTATCGTACGCACAACGAGAGGAAGGGGTCGGTGTGAGTTGTCTTGGTGCAAGTCTTTTTTTCTCTGCCGTGTGCTGTCTTTTACGCACGATATACCCCAGCGCGAGCAACACATCTGGAGGCTTTACTTGTTTCTGATTCTTCACTATTCTAATTCTCAGGCTCTGGCGTATTCAAAAGGGCAGGTTTTCTGGCCCGGAAACAAAAACAGCGCAATGTTCTGGGCGGTTGAATTTTTTATTTTTTTTGGCCTAATCTCACAATATCGGTATCATCTTTCATTTGTCTCTTTCTTCACTCACCAGTATCGGTATCTCTTCACATATTGGTAATTTCGGCGGGCATCGTATCAGCGGGCAGCGAGGGGCGGCATTTTGGCTTTCTCACGCGGGCGTCCACCAAAAGCTCTTTCCCACGTCTAGTCTTCTTCTTCGGGGCATTTGCCCAGATCCATATAGCATAGGTAGCACAATACACTGTCGCCAGATGAACAGCATGGCGTCAGCTTCAATCATCTCCATGTCACTTGTCATTTTCCTGTTTGTCGGTGACGGGAAAAAAAAAATGAATATGCATCAAGACGTTGCCTGCGGGTTCATTCATTTCCAGGCCGTCCCGCGCGCGGCCCGTTGTCCAGTATCCGCTCAACATTCGAAAAGTACCCCCTCCCCCGGGCCGCCCTTGCATCAAGTCGCATGCGGCCCATCCATGCATGGAAATCATGCGCCTCCGAGAGCTGCCTCTCTCACCGCCCCGTGAGACATGCCATGCCCGCCACTGGGGCCCATTATCCCGCGCGTGGTGCCCGCCTCGTGGCCTCGGCCAGGCCTTCATGGCTGCCACGCCCGCACGACTCCACCGATGCATGTCGAAGGATTCCTGTTATTTCACAGGGCGACGGACCTTTCTCCGTTGGTATCTCCATGGCTTCGTTGGTCCACCTCTCTTTCGGCGGGCCCAACAGATTTTCCCAGGCTGGAGAACATGCTTTTGACACCCCTCCTGCGCAGCGCTCGCATGCTGCGAGGGAGTGTTGTCATGTAGATTTGCAAAACTTGCAGAAAAAGAAGACTAATAGACTGTGGCCTACAGCCCCACGCCGCCGGCGCCAGAGTCCTCAGCGTAGTCGTCGACGAGACTCTGCATCTCCGGGTCATGTAGTCTGGCGCCATCCCTGGCGCGTATCCGTGCCTCGAGACCGCCGTCGTCCTCGAAGCTGCCCCTGCGACCCCAGTTGCGCGGCTGGCGCTTGAGGAAGGCGCCGACGGAGCCGAGGTAGCCCTCGTGGCGGAGAAAGTAGGCCTGCTTGCGGCCTTGGGACCAGAACTTGATGGCGTAGGAGAGGGTGTTGATGGTCTGGCGGTGGCCGCGGATGAAGGAGCCGCCAAAGTAGATATGGGAGAGGTTGTGGATCTGGGACTGGAGGAAGGCGATTTGGCCAATGTTGTTGGAGATGGCGTAGAGGAGGGAGCGAGAGATGTCGGCGCCGGTGAAGGGGGGTTCGTGGGCGGCGGCGGGGTCGACTGCTGCTTCTGGTGGTACTGATGTTGAGGGCAGTGGTGTTTGTGTCGAGGAAGATGCCTCGGCGGTTGCTCCGGGGTACAGACCGGCAGAGGGCGGCGGTGACTGGCCGTACTCGCCGTGATGCATGTTGCCATTGTCCTCGGCATGGTGTTCGGCCTCGCGCTTCATGCGGAAGACCTTGCCAAAGGAGGAAGCGATCGTGGTGCTCTTGAGACCGATCTTGCCGTAATCGGTGCCGTAAATGTCGCCAACGAGCATGTCTACGCGCGCATTGTCGCCGCGCTCCGAGGCGTCGAGCATCTCGTCAAACGAGCGGGCGCCGGTGAGCAACGACAAAAGACCCCAGAGAGTGCCGCCGCCGAGAGAGGTACCACCAACGCGCTGGTACTGGCGGGGGCCGGAGACTTTAAGCATGGAGACGCCGGAGCCGATGTTGACGAGGAGATAGGGGTATATGTTCTCCGAGGGGGTGACGAAATGCATGGGGTCGGTCTCGCTGTAGGTGAAGACCTCGCGGGGGATCTCCGTGATGAAGAAGTCGAGGCCTGGGAGAGCAAAGGGTTAGCACTGGTAGAAGTAAAGAGGTCAGAAATGAGGGCTCACCGATGATCAAACACTCCATCTCGTCCTCGCGCAGTACGTCGACGCCCAGGACATCCTTAATCTTGTCGTAGAACTTGTAGGCACCGCCGCCCGTGGCCATGACGCTGAGGGCACCGGGCTGGGAGCCATTGAGCCGCTGCTGCTTATCCTTGAGGTGGCGCATGAATTCGATACAAACGTCGATATGGTCGGTCTCGAAGTTGAGAAAGTTGAGGCGGCCTCCGGGTTCCTTGGAGTGCGCTTCGCGGGAGAAATAGACGAGCTTGATGAGGGAGCCGCCGATCTGGTAAAGACAAGAGTCAGCGTTTGTTCTTAGAGACAAAAGGATGCAGGAAAGGACGTACGTCTACTGCAATATGGCTCACGACGGCCGTGTGGTTCGGCAGACGGATGTCGCTGGTCTCGTGATGGGTCGGGGAGCCGCGGCCGTTGCCAGCGCCGGCACTGGCGCCAGGGGAGTTTGCGTTTGCGTCAACGATGAAGGCGCCCTCGACGTTGATGCGCACGGCGCCGGGACGGATGATGGTGTTGTCAATCTCCTCGAGGGACGTCATTGTCCTTGGGCGCGTGCGGATGGTCGTGGGCGAAGCTTCCCCGCCATCGCTGAGGGCGACCCCGCCGTCGCTGGCGATGCTGGCCTGGTCTAGGACGGGCGACATTGTGTTGTGGAGGTTATCGACTCAATTGCGTCGGGTTTGTGTCGTGATCTGGCCCGCGGCCAGGGGGCTCGGGCTTTGGAGTCGTGGGATGTCGCTCATGGACCGGAGGTGCGGGGGGACTGGAGCAATTGCGAGCAGTAAAAGTGCCCGTGCCGACCGAAGAATTAAGTGCCGACCCCGCGATGGTGGTTGCTCGAAAAAAATGGCCGGACCCTCTAAGCTAGTACCGTAGCACGATGGGAATAGCAACGCTTTCGCGGAATGGTTGGTAGAAAAGTGTCCGGTGGGAAACCTTTTAATCAAATGAATGAGCTCAACAAAGGGAAACTCGACCTTGGGAGTCGGCCTTCCGTCCCAACACCGCGCGGGTCCCCCGTTTCTCCTGAACTCAACTGAGTTTCGCGAGGGTATTTCGCTTATCGATAAAAGTACCAAGCTAAGGGCGTGCAAGAAGTTCCACCTCCGGACTTTTACCCCGCTGTTTGCCGCTGGGCCGAGGCACTTCGCTCCAGTGAAGCTCGGCGATAACAGGACGGGCTTAGTGTGGCTGCCGCCTGTGATGTCCGCAAGATAGGGGTCGTCCACTGTTCGACCTTGTTGGCCTCCATGACGATGACCGTCACCAGCTCTGGGACACAAATACATCAGCCATGTAGCAACCGTCAAACAGCGCTTTGAAAAGGCGAAACGACGACATCCGTTTTGTTTCTTCAGCTTTCTTTGTTGACATTGGAAATACGATTGGTTGTTATAACGGGAAGGCACGACTGTGCTGGATGTGGAGGCAAGTATCAAACTTGACCGTGTTGAAAACATGAAAGAACGAATTCAAAATGGGAAACACTACTTCACAGAAATTTTCCCTCGATGAGAACAGCCAGACCCAACTTTTACGCTTCCCCTATTGTGGCTGCTCCTATCGCGCCTATCTAGAGGTTCGTTCTGCCTCTCGACGCCATCATAAACGCCTCCTTAAAAGGTAAACGGTACGGAAAGAGGTAAAAAGGCCACGCCCCAAAAATGAGTCTTCCATCTTCCTCCCCAAATTCCATGGACGACAGCAACCTCGAGCATCACGCTCTCGACATGGCGGCCCCAAACTTCAGCCTGCTGGGCATGTCCGTCCCCGCAGACATGCCAATGTCCTTTCCCATCCTCCCACCCACGCCTCAGCTTCCCACCCCGCCAACACCCGCATTCTACCACGACAAACCCGAGACCCCCTTCGAACACATCATGTTTGTTCCCATGGCTAGCGAGCTGCAGATCAGAAGTCTACCCCTCCGCGGCCTCCTCCTCATCGCCCACGATGTCCCAGAGCCTGTTCCCGGCCAGACTCGAAGTAGCTGGAGCTTCTTCTTCCACGTCGGCGCCAACAACTTCATCACCATGAGCCCCTTCAAGACGGACAATCGCAGTCTATCCGTCCCCCACGGCAAGCGCGGCGCCCTCGTCGTTCACGCAACTACCTCGGATCACTTCCATGACGCTCAGCAGATATGTCGCGTCTCGGTCCATCCCCGCGCCACGATCAACGATGTCCTCAACACGATCGTCAGGTCTCACAGGCATCGATTCGAGTTTGACGCGAATGGTCGAGGGGCCAGGGGCTGGATCTTGGATATGATCGGCTTGTTCCATAACACCGGAGTGATCACCAATGCTGCCGACACGGCAAAGGCCAGGGATGTCCTCCACCTCGAATGGAGTCGCTCGGTTCCTCGAGGATTTCAAATTCCTATCTTTAAATGCGGATATCAATACTGATGGCTATCACAAGGTAAGTCTCCAGGAAGGGGTGTTCAGGGGTAGGATGGATGCTGACATCTTCGCCAGAGCTCAACTTTGGAATCTCTGGCCCACGGTGATCTCCCTCAAGGGCGTCTGCGAAGATTCCTCACAATCGGAAACCCCTTGATCACGATCGATGTACAACAACACGAGCAGCAGCAGCGATCCTAACTCGGCGAAAATTCCTCGAAAAGCGTGCCAGAATCTCGGCGGAACCCCTCAGTAGAAGAGTAGATCTCTAGAAAGGCAGAGTCGGGAGCACAATAATAGTTAATTTTCTAATCCAAAATAATTCACCATACCTTAAAAGAGGTGTGCAATCCATACATATTACCCTGGACCTCTCGAGGGGCACCACCATACTGCCATTGGTCTCTAAAGCGGCGCGCTGCCCCTGACTGACGGCCGACTTTTGCGGCCAACTCCTGCGGCCGCTCCCTTCGGCATACCGGTCGTCCGGCTCTCCACTTGCCCGGGCGTCCGGTCCCAGTACATCGCTTGGCAAGTTCGACATCAGACGGCAGGCAGTTTTCTCGTCATGGAAAGGTATATTCAAACAAAACTCATATTAGTTTTCAACACATAAACAAAAACCCCGTCGCAACAAAGTGGTATCCTCGCGTGCCGTGCTCTCCAGCCCCTTGGACCGCAGACACACGGCCGCTCTTATCCTACAAGGAAACAGCAGCACCACTCCCCAAATACTCCTCCGTCATTAATCGTGCACGCTCAAACGTGCTTCAAGCTTCCACTCCCCTGCTAGAGGATGCGTTGGCATCGATATAACATCTCAGAAGAAGTTGCCCCCCGGGACAGCCACGAAGATCGCAGTAAGAACCCCAGCGAGCAGCAACGCTCCAATCATGGACTGCACGAAGATGGTATCCTGGATCTGGCGCAGCACGGGCTCCTGAATCCAGACCTCGCGGTCAAAGACCTTGCGGACGACGTTGCGCTTCTGGTACTTGACGATCCACGGCTCGTCCTCGTAGCTGTTGGAGGAGCCGAACGACTCGAAACTATCCTTGGTGCGCTCCTTCTCGCTCTCCTCGTCGACGAAGAGCTCCCAAGGCCGAACGTGGCGGTGGTGCATGCCGTGGAGCACAACACACATGCCCTTCCAGGCCGCGATGAGCGTCGAGATGCCGAGGACGAAGCCAATGGCCGGAATGGCCCGGTAGCCGCGCGGGACGGAGCTCAGGGTCAGGAGAAGGGCGGCAACGAAGGAGCCGACGATGAGGAAGATGCCGAGGAAACGGGCGAAGAAAACGCGAGCAGGGTTTCCGTTGCAGATGGACCAGCGGATGAAGTTGGGATGGGCCTGGTGGCGCAGCGAAAAGTCGACGGCCTTGAACACCTGACGCAGAGCGCTAGGGTGGGTGGTGTATGCGAGGCCGTGAAGAGCTGCGATGCGCTCGCGTCCTGAAATGTTGAGCTGCCTGGGGGCACCTTCGGTGATGTATGTCGCGACGATGCGGTCAATTTCCTCCCGGAATGGCTGGATGGTGACTATCAAAGTTGTTAGTTATGGCAAGATCAGGAGCAGGACATCAGAGATGAACTAACAAGGGGCCTTGGCACCGGCAGAGGCAAAGGCCTCGCTCGCCAGGGACTTGTACGTGCCCTGGGACGAGATAGGCTGCGACATGGCGATCGACTCGGCATAGTGATCGTTGCCATCGGCGGTGCGAGGTGGGGTGTTGAAGGGGTTGTTGTTGGCAGAGTTGACGGCGGCCAGAACCGGGTCGGGCTTCTTCATCTTCTTCTCAAAGTCGGTGCCCCTGAAGATCTCGGCACCGGACTCTTCGTGGCGCATACGGACGGCCTTTTCCTTCTGGACACGGGCGAGGACTTCGTCCTCCATCTCCTGGGTCCAGACAGGGGCCAAGGCCATGTCGGCCGTCTGGGCGTCATCGAAGCGCTTTGAGTAGTCCTTGAGCCAGAGGTAGAACTGCAGGTTTTCGGCCGAGTGCTCGACGTAGATGAGGTAGTTCATAAAGTCGCGCACAGTACAGGGCTGTCGTCGTTAGCAGGACGATCTGTTTGAGGAGTCTGTGCTGGTTCGTACCGGGCAGGTGCCTCCATTGATGATCTTGTCAAAGGCAAGTGAGTCCGGAATGCCAGCAGACCTGTTGGAGTAGCCCGAGTGAATCGAGCCATCAGTCTTGTCGCCGATGGAGGATGCGCTATCTTGGAGAGAGGCGTCCTCGACGAACTGAGGGCGTCTGTAGGAGAGGGAGAGGAGACCCATGTTGGAAGATTGGTTTCGAGGAAGTCGACGTGTGTTTGAGTGGCAGACTTGGCATACGTTTTTGGTAGCAAGGTATTGTTAGTCGAGGACCCTGAGGAGAGTCGCGAGCCGGGAATCGGGGTTGGGGACCGGAGGGTCTTTAGGGTATATAAGAGAGGAAGAAGAGGAAAGGTCTGCGCCGGTGAGCAATGCCGAACTTTAGGTTTGGCTAAGGTCAGGGCCGAGACGGCGTTGAACGGATATAGCGAAGGTATGAAAGTGGCTAGCAGGGGCGATGTCAAGGGCTGAAGAATGGGAACAAGAGACGTCAGTGGCGAGCTAAGAGAACGGTCCCGAGTTTGACTGTGGTAAGAGGGAAGGGAAGGGAAGGGTGGGGAGTGAGAGAACGGATGAAGCCGTGGGAGGGAGGAACGACAGAGGTTGATATTTCTAGGCCAGGCCGCAGGTGAGGCAGAAGAGGAGGGAAGCCATTGACTCCCCCTCCCCTGTCTGTCTCTTNTGTCTCTTGGTGGGCCTAGGTGGACTCGGATGGTGGTGTGCGTGTGTAGTGTGTGTGGTCAGGGAAGATGAGCCGGGTTCGTGCCACACATCCAGGGCCAGCCGCAGGCGTATGAGAGAGGGCTGGACTAGATGAACCTGGTTCCGGCTAAAGGTGCCCCCCTCGAGGTGACGAGGCGAGCTAAGATGCTTTCTTCTCCCCAATCCTCGCGGCAGGGGGCCGCAAGGAGACGTGATGGCAGCTGGACCACCAGAGCAAGCTTGATGGACGAGCCTCTAGAGCGCGGGGAAATGAGACCTACTACGGAGCCTTGGAGCCGTGCTTTGAGCGTTGAAGTGGGCGAATCTTGGCGGAGATATTTCTGGGCACAAGTAAGTCTCCCTTTTCTCGTTGCAACATGGGACGCGCGTGGATTTCCTCGAGAAAGACCCATCACGCATGGAACATGGGACATGGTGAATGTTCAGGTTGCCCCCCTCATCTCTACTGCACTGGAATCTTGTAGCCTCTGATATCTGGCGGACACGGCCGGCTGTTGCGCCGGGGTTGCCCATCAGCAGATGTGCCTCGGAATGCGCTGCACATCGGCACGCCGGTGGGTGATGTGGTGGACGAGCCAGGCCCCGACAGAATCGGACAGATCCCGGTCGATCGCTGCCGGGGTGTGCAGATTGAGCAAGGGCCCACCCATGACGTTCGCGGCGTCGACCCTCGGCCTAAAAGGGCCAGGGAGGGTTGGTTGGGTCAGGACGACGGAAGTGTGACGGGGGGAGCACGCCCCGAGACAAAACTTCTCCCGCTTGGGCTTGGCGAGGTGTGCTTTGGGTAGAGCTGACTCGGGGAGAGAAGAAAGTCCAGGCCCGCGGCGAAAAAGGGGAAGACGCGGCCGTGGCCAAGGATGAAGGGCGCCGGTGATCCATGTGAGGATGTATCGTACTCAGGGGAGAAAGCCTGAGAGGCCGTGTCTCTGGAACATCCTAAAGGGAGAACGTGTGTGCCACGGGGCTCACATGCGAGAAGGTGGCATTTCGTCGCTGATCTTCAGGGTAGATCATCTCGATAGAACCGACTGGGAACTGTGAGTCGTGTAAGCGCGGTGATCAGAGAAATTCGAGTCGAGCTGACGAAGTTGAAGTCGCTTTGGCCACACCGGACGGGACTCGGACGGGAGGAGCCTGCTGGGGAGAAGAAAAATCGGATTGCCGGTGCCGATAGCCAACGCCCCGTCGCTCCTTCCCGTCCTGTCGTCAGGCGGGTGTGGTGTTTCCAGCGCTCTTGCCCCGGCCAAACTTTGATGATAGCTGGAAGGTGCCCCACACACAAGGGCAGCGATTCCCGCGATCCAACCAAGATGCGCGCACGGGCCCCTGTCACACCCTTCCCGCCCGAGCTTCAGGTTCACAGATCACCCTGCAGGCCTGCTGCATGCACTGCGAGTGCCCGGATGCAACCACCTGCATGGGAAGAATCTCGGCACATCCCCCCTCCTCACTTCGTTTCCTCTGCCTGGAGTCAATCGTCATGGCTGAGCGCCACGCCGGCACGCATATGATCCGAAGCCATTCCCACCGCTGACAGCCTCCCTCTTGCTGCAACGGCCAGCGAACAATGAGCTCTGCTGAAGCAAGACCACCAACAGACACCACGTCCCCGCGCCAAGGGCGCCAAACATCCAACCTGACACGAAACCGAAACTCGGCCGAGGTCAACAGCGTCATCAGCGCCAGTGTCAGCTACTCCTGC
>JACAFV010000177.1:0-54432 GCA_014635975.1 Plectosphaerella sp. P0831 | reverse complement strand
CTTCGCCCGCCGCCCCTGCCTGTCAATCATCCACTTGCCCCGCTCCCGTTTCCCCCGCCTCCCGCGACCACGACTCGTGGTACGTACTTTTGTCGCCGTTGTACCGTATTTCGAACCGCCCGAGCACCCCGCGTCAGATCAGGTCTCCCAGACTTTTTGACAACCTCGCCCCCCGGCGAGAGACGAGAACCGAAGCGACACTTTCGTAACACTCCCTCCGGCACACAATCAGCTTCTACCCCACCACGCGCAAGCAGCTATGGCGGATCTCCAGGGCAGGAAGGTCTTCAAGGTCTTCAACCAGGACTTCATCGTTGACGACCGCTACACTGTCACCAAGGAGCTCGGTCAGGGAGCTTATGGAATCGTCTGGTAGGCCTGCTTCCGCCCGCCCGCCCGCCCGCCCGCGCACACCTAACCGCCCTACTGACCTTGCCTCCTCCCCGCGCAGTGCCGCCGTCAACAACACCACCAACGAGGGCGTCGCCATCAAGAAGGTGACAAATGTCTTCAGCAAGAAGATCCTCGCCAAGCGCGCCTTGCGCGAGATCAAGCTCCTCCAGCACTTCAGGGGCCACCGCAACGTATGTTCCTCCCCTTCAATGCCTGGCGACCAAAGTCGAACAAAGACTAACCCCTCCTCCCACAGATCACCTGCCTCTACGACATGGACATCCCTCGCCCCGATAACTTCAACGAGACATACCTCTACGAGGGTAAGCCGCGTCACGCCACATCCCGCCCCGCCGTTGCAGTACCCTTGCCACGGCGCAGCGCCTGCCTATACCCTGCGCCCAGCGCCGTAAAAAAACAACCCCGCTGACCCCGCGATAGAGCTCATGGAGTGCGATCTCGCGGCCATCATTCGCTCCGGCCAGCCCTTGACCGACGCCCATTTCCAGTCCTTCATCTACCAGATCCTCTGCGGCCTCAAGTACATCCACTCGGCCAACGTCCTCCACCGCGATCTGAAACCCGGCAACCTGCTCGTCAACGCCGACTGCGAGCTCAAGATCTGTGACTTTGGTCTCGCCCGTGGCTTCTCCGTTGACCCCGAGGAGAATGCCGGCTACATGACCGAATATGTCGCTACCCGTTGGTACCGCGCCCCCGAGATCATGCTCAGCTTCCAGAGCTACACCAAGGCCAGTACGTTCTAGAGACCCCCTCCCCTTGCGAAAGTAGATTCTGATCGCTCTCAGTCGACGTCTGGTCCGTCGGATGCATCCTCGCCGAGCTGCTCGGCGGCCGCCCCTTCTTCAAGGGCCGCGACTACGTCGACCAGCTGAACCAGATCCTCCACATTCTCGGCACCCCCAACGAGGAGACGCTCTCGAGGATTGGCTCGCCCAGGGCCCAGGAATACGTCCGCAACCTGCCCTTCATGGCCAAGCGCCCCTTCCCCCAGCTCTTCCCCAGCGCCAACCCCGACGCCCTCGACCTCCTCGACCGCATGCTCGCCTTCGACCCCTCGAGCCGCATCAGCGTCGAGCAGGCCCTCGAGCACCCCTACCTCCACATCTGGCACGATGCCTCGGACGAGCCCGACTGCAAGACCACCTTCAACTTCGACTTCGAGGTCGTCGAGGACGTCGGCGAGATGCGCAAGATGATCCTCGAGGAGGTCTACCGCTTCCGCCAACACGTCCGCACCCAGCCCGGCTCCTCCCACCTTGGTGGCCCCGCCGGACAGCCCGCTGCCGGACAGGTGCCCATGCCTGCGGGCGGCCAGCAGCAGTGGACCAACGAGGACCCCCGGCCCCAGGAGTACAGCCACCAGGCTGGCGGCCTGGAGGCCGACCTTGCCGGTGGTCTGGACGGTCGCCGATAGAGAAGCGGTGAGAGGGGAGAGATGAGCGTAAAGTTTGGAGGAAAATGCCGGCCTGGAAAAGATGCAGGGCCATGACATGATGTTTGAGACGGAACTTCCCCTTGGGGGACAGGTAATCAGGCTCTTTATGAACACTCTTGACGCGATCTACACTTTCTTCCCGGTCCACGTGGTGTTATTGCGTTGCTCGGTTGCCTTTGGCTCACATGAAACCTAGGTTTCTCGATACCTGCTGCTGGTCCATGATGCGCTCCTTTCGATCCGAAACCCCTCCTGTCCTTGCAGTTGAAGATCGGCCCAGAGGCAGGCCTTTGGTCTCTATGTTCTCGTCTATCCGGTAGACATCGCTCGTAGCCCTTGCTCACGCGACCTCTACGCACTACCATCTCGTGTATTCTGCTACTGCCAGCTCCCGAAAGTTCCACCTTGAGTCCCGTCGCACCATATCTCAAAGCCCATTGAAGAAGGCTACAACTTGAAATGTATTGGCATGATTGAAGAACCTTTCGGAATACCCATGGAATATAACAGTGATGGCTTGCGATGGCGCTGACTGCCTGAAGATATCCACCTCCACCCACCAACCGATCGGGAAAGTCCACCACAAGCGATGTAACAGGAGAGGGATACTGATCAATGCAAGTGAAGAGACTCCAACTCCTCGAGATATTCGACTTTCTTCATCGCCTCGCCGTCCATCAAACCAGGGACTTACGCATTACCAAGCATTTGACACTAGTTCTCCGGCTCGCGGCCCTGTCCAGTCCCCTCTCTTCCACGCAAGTCCCGTACAACAAAAGGCATCTTCCCACCAGCGAAAACGCAGACCTTGTCCCCAATCTCCGTGTCTGGTGGGCCCAAACCTATGAAGCCTTTCCAAGTAACGAAAAACCGACGCCTGCACGTCGTTCTGGTGACATGCTGTGCAACCATCTCGACGTCTCGTCTTCCTTCCACGAAGGCTGGACGTGGTAGGGAGCGACTTTCCAGCAAGGTCCTGTACCATAAAAGGTTGTATAATCCGTGATCTTCGGGCGTGGCACGTCTGGCTGTTTCGTGGTCTCGAATCGTCACGGCTGACAATGGAGAGAGATCCAGAAAAAGCGTCCGCCAGAACGCATCTGAGATGGCGGCATGCGTTGTATGCGCTGAGAAACCTCATCCGATACGCGATGGCATCGATGCTGCCTCCTAGAGGGACGCCTTGTGCGCCCCAATCTGGAACCCAAGACGGCAGACCAGCTGTTTCCTTCTCTCTTGAACATCGTGCAAAGTCTCTTGGTGTGGGAAAGAGCGCCTCGCAATGGATGAGAACATCCCAAGTTGCGCGGCAGTTGAGAATCTCCCTCGTCGCTGACTCAAACACCTGAGGAGTCGACAGGCTGTAGTCCACTAAGGATGCACTGACGCCGTGAGATATACCCAACAATCCGTACACCTTGTCCCGAGCATCCGTGGCGTTTCTGGTCCGGAACTCAGTGGCAACATCCTCGAATGGGAGTCCCCTGTCCCTGCAGTTCGCTTGGAATCTGACAACATGCTGCAGCCGGGTCATCGCATTTCCTAAATCGAGGTCGATTGCCAAGTGTGTTTTCTGTGTCCAAAGTTTGTCGAGGTCACAGCAGTGTGCCGTGGACTTGTGATTGTGGTAGCTGGAGGCCATGTCGAGCATGTTTCGGTCTGAAAGTAGCAGTCCACCCACTTGAAATGTGATTTTTCTGGCAAGAACAGCCTCTTGTACAGTCCAAATCCGAGACCACCACTCATTTCCGAGGAACTTGAAGAGTGTGAGGAGGTCGATGTTCAGTCCTTCAGCGGTCCAGTGGAGATCCTTGTCTGCGGCGAGTTTTCGAATGATTGTGACGGACTCTAAATCGTGCTTGTTCTCCTCTCCGAGCCAGACTAGCACTTGGGACGCTTCTGAGTATATGTGTCCCATGTACTGGATCTGGGTGGACTTATCATGAACATCGTCTTGATTGATGCAGACGGCATCTACCCACAATATCCGTGGACGATCAGGGTATCGGATGTTACGAAAGGCCGATTCCAGGTTTCGAGTATCATGCTTGGACTCTTGCTGGATAATGATCTGGAGGGGATTGCGTGGGCTGCCCCATACGTACGACAGTGCCTCGAATTCTTCCGGGTTGTCCAATGAGGTTGGGTATAGCTCGCACTTGATGTCATCTGCTCCAGCGCCTGGGAGTAGTCGGAGCAGACGGATCTGTCGTTTTTCCGAATCCAATGGGTTGTACATGGTTTCTCGCCCACATATGCGGAGAAGATAGGTGTTGCTTTACAAATCGAAAGCGATCACCGTGGAAGATATCCAGCAGTCTTGGGACGCACTTGTAGGATGCCTCTCAAATACAAGGTCGAGGACTTCCTACAGATATCTGCCATCAGGCTGCGATTTCGCTGCAGCCTACAGCGTGCATGAGAATGAGGCCATTTCTTAGGCAGTAATGCATCGATGCCTTGGCCTTTATACTTAATGAAGCGGGCAAATCCATGATTAGCGAGTAGGAAAGCAGTCTGTCACTCTACGCTATAGGTAAGTATATATTTCCAATCTACGGTACGGCTGTGGCGGATACTTAAAAGTAGTAATTAACGTATTAAACGGATAATTAACCTCTGCTCTTACTTATATTACTATACTATCCTATCCTGTCCTGTCCTATCCTGTCCTGTCCTATCCTGTCCTATCCTATCCTGTCCTGTCCTATCCTATCCTATCCTATCCTGTCCTGTCCTGTCCTATCCTGTCCTGTCCTGTCCTGTCCTGTCCTGTCCTGTCCTGTCCTGTCCTGTCCTGTCCTGTCCTATCCTATCCTGTCCTGTCCTGTCCTGTCCTGTCCTGTCCTGTCCTGTCCTGTCCTGTCCTGTCCTGTCCTATCCTGTCCTGTCCTATCCTATCCTATCCTGTCCTATCCTGTCCTATCCTGTCCTATCCTGTCCTGTCCTGCCCTAAGCCTTCCCTATTCTAATCTTCTATTAAGTCTCCTACGAAGATATTAAACGACCCTCTAGTCGTCACCTAGAGGCCATGACATCTTTGTATATTACAGTTGGTTTTGGCGACGCCGAGTTGGTGCAGCACTTGCTCGAAGACGGCGCCAAAGTTGACGTATTCGATCACACCCTTGGGACACCACTCTGCGCAGCAGTCTCCAATGGCTTCTACACTGTTGCCGAAGCCCTTATTTCGAAAGGGGCCAACGTGAACTGCACCACAGTCGAGGACGAGCCTCTGATTTACTCGGCTATCTTGCAAGTCAGTGGAGAAGAAGATCGACCACCTCTCCCGGAACACTGCCCAAAACATACCGGCGCTCTGCGCACCCTTCAATTGTTATTGAAAAGTGGTTCTCGCTTAGACATTCCCGGTCCTCATGGCATTTACCCACTGTATCTCGCCACTGCTCTTGGTGACTTGGCAGTGGTGAAGCTGTTGCTGGAGAGCGGTGCCGATCCTACTACAGGGACGACGGAGGGTTCGACGCCCCTTCACATTGCTCTAGCCGGCAACTTTGGACTAGACATTCTAGAGGAACTAGTCAAGGCGGGAGCCGATGTCAACACTCCCAACCAGACTGGTTTCACTCCTCTTCACCATGCAACCTTGACGGGGCTGGAAGATGTCCTTCAGATTTTCCTCCAGCAACGACCAGATCTAAGCATCACAGATCCAGACGGAAACACTCTCCTTCATGCCGCTGTTTTGAGTGGAAACGACAATGTTCTTTTCATGATACTTCGGCAATTCGAAGCCTCGCCCGGAAAACATCCCGACGCAGACCTACCCGATGTTAATACGCCCAACGCGATTGGAGAGTCGCCACTACATCGTGCTGCATCGATGAACAAGATCTCTGCGGTGCAGGTTCTGATGGATCATGGGGCAGACCTGGAGGCTAGAGATGCGGCATATATGACGCCCCTGACGGAGGCCATGTACGCCGGGCACGAAGAGATGATGAAGCTCCTCTTTTCCTGTGGTGCGGATATATCTGCAGCCCGCAAATTTCGACTTGTTCACATGAGGCGGGATGACGGCACGAGCGCGAAAGCGATGGTCTATGTTGGGGAAGACGGCCTAGGCATGAACACTTTACGAGAGTTTCTGAAAGACGACAGCCTGAGCGAGGTCATAGACGACAACGGAGTCCGACTCCTCAAGAGCCTCTGCATTCGTCTCAGCTTTGATGCGCTATGAATGATCATGGGGATGGGTCTCTTCTTTTCTTATGAAACTGGCATCAAGGGCATCATGTGGGGAGATGCGGCCATAGTGATATAAGTTCACAGGCCCCCCGTCTACTTCTCATCTCCCTTAAGTACCCTGTAGATGGGGTACTCTTCGCCCTCGTTCAGCGGTACAATGTTGTAAGTGACAGCCGACGCAACATCCTCGGGCTCGAGGAAGCTCATGGCCATGGCGGCATTGACCTGTCGCGTAGAGATCCAGAACCCTCCCGCAGGAATCGTTACCGTGCGAGTAAAGTTGGAGGTGGTTACGGTGTTCTTGACGATGCCCTCGTACTTTTCATCTGCGAGGGTGGACGTTTCCACTTTGAGAGCCTCGATGGTCCGGTAGACGTGATCTGCGTTGTCGACGGCTGTCTGGATCAGCTCCATGGTCATGACGTAGTTTGAGGCAACACGACGCTGGAAATGCTGGTCGCCGAGACGAACGTCACGAGCTTCGATCAGGACGGCCACGGCCTGGCGCTTGCTATTGTGGTTGAGACCATAGTGGCCATGCGGCGGGATGCCTGACAGATCGGTCGAGTTCATCTCGGCGGTAAAGTAGGGACTCGTTCGGAGACCGTTGCGCTTCATGGCGGCGGCCATGTTCCTGACGAAAAGGTTGTACTCGAGGTTGAAAATGTCCTCGTGTGTATTCAGGCCTGCCATGGAGTGGACTTCTGAATCGTCAGCAACGACGAGGTTGCCATCCTTACCGAAACGCCAACTGGCGCCAAACTCGTGACAGTCAAGGAAGATATGGGGAGCAAACTGGGTGTACAAGCTGATGAGGTGTCGGGTCTGCTGGCGGCCCATGGCGGCAAAGTCGCGGGTGGGGTCGTATCCGGTAGCGAGCTGGCTCTGGAAATAGGCCACGCCGTCGGGGCTGGCACGCGGGATGACCATAATGTCGAGCTTCTCCAGGACGGACGCCGTCCACGTGGAGTTGGCGTCCATCTTGCCGAGGAGGGCAAGGACGGCCTCTTCGGAAGCAGGCTCGTCGTCATGGATTTGGGCTTCTTGGTGTTCATCGTGATCCGGAAATCCACAAAGAAGTGGTCATTCTTACATTGGATCAGCAGCCGAACCTTCGTATTGTTCTTGCTCGCCGGAGAGCCGTCATTGCTGGTCAGGTAGAGATAGGGGAACGGGCGTCCTTCTTCGGACAGGAAGTCGGGGCTGACGTAGTTCATCCAAGTATTACGGCCTGCAAGCGTGCGGAGGAAGTAATCTGGGGCACCAAATGTCAGCAAGCTTCTCGTGTCTTTCAGACGGCAACGGAAAGAAATCTACGTACCCAGCTGAGCTGCGGACGTCGCCGCGCTGGTGCCCTTGGTGAAGCCTTTGGGGATGCCATCTGGGTCCAAATAGGCGGGAGACAGAAGCTCAATGTCTACATCCTTAAAAATTCTGGGAAATCACATCGTCGTCTTTGACCAATGGCCGCCAGTTGCCAGCATACCCTGGCGGGGGTCCGGTGGCCTGGGCAGCCGCGAGGCCCAAGGACAAGGGGAAGAAGATGACAGCGGCAGTCTGAAGATGCATTGTGAATATGGTTCGAGGTCTATTTGACCGCAAGAGACAGTTGTCTGTAGATCAGCTTTTGCTCTCTTCTTATACCCATTGGTGACCTACCTCACTTGATATCATTACCCCGCTTCCTCACGACCAACTCTCACGCCATGATTATCATCCGGGGCTGCTAATACATACCCTGTCTAGATAGGCATCGTGGGAGTTTCCTAAAAGGAACCGCCCCCTTCAGCCGCCCGGCCCGAGGGGTGAGGCCGAGCAACACTTTTGTTCTAGCCTAGTTGTTGGTGTTGATAATGGCGTAGATGTGTGGTCACCTGCAGATTTGGCCGGGTCCATGGCAATGGCTATGAACTTCACAGCTTGAGCCTGTTTCCCTCTTTCCCCTCCATTCATCGTCGGACTTTTTCCGTCGCGACTCACCATAGAAGTGTTCTATCTCGGACCAACAAGCCGGGCGATGTCCGAAGCCCATAGTGTCTAGGGTTAGAGCTTGCCCTGGATACACCCGCCGCGGCGGATGCGGGTGTCGTCGGCACAACTTGGTTACCTACTTGGGTAAGTACCCAGTGCTTGCCACAGGAGGAAGCATCGAGCAGTCAAAGCCAGAGAAGCATTGATAAGCGCGAGTGGAACAATTAAACACGAACTAGGTAGGTGATATGTATGTCTATGTTGTTCCGACGTTGGTGTCGGGGGCTAGGAGGTTCGCGCCGCGCCGTCATTCGTACGTCGTTCAACTTTCCTCTACAGAACGAGATCTAAACGAGAATGAACCCCAATACCTCCCATGGAACGAGGTCAAACGAGAACCAACACTCCTGAAGGAACGAGATCTAAACGAGAAACCCCGTCCCCCCTGAACTAAATTCACAGAAGCTGAGCTACGTCGGCACGAAATATCCGACCAACAGACGTCCCGTTGGAAGAACCCTCCGATCCAGTAATGTACAGGCTCCCCTCATCCCCAGCTTCACGGCCGAACGCCGCAGAGGTGATGGAAGTCAGGATCGTCTAGTTGGCCACGACGACGGACGACTTTCCAGCAATGTCGACCTCCACCAACGTGTTCTGCCCGTTCATCGCCAGCCAGGCCCGCGCACCATCGGGTGACAGGGCAAAGTCGTCGCCAGGGACGCCCTCGGCGATTATGTCCACTGGACCGACAGGGACACCCGAGGAAGTGGAGATGGGCACTGAGGCGAAAATGCCCTTATTGAAGTTGGTAAAGTAGAGGCGGCCATCATGGGTCTTGACACCGTTGACGCCAAAGGGCAGCCCCTCCTGACCGGCCTGCAGCGTCTCGTCGCCGAAGACCGTCTCAGAGGCGCCAGTGCGGACGTTGACTCTGGCGATGGTGCCGTTGATGGAGTCTGAGATGAGGACATGGGAGGTATCGTTGGCTGCCAGGCGCGTCATTCCGTTGAAGAAGCCGGCATCTGGGAACTGAGCCACGATGCTGACCGTGGGCTGTTTTGTTCCGCAACCTTGGCCGTCGGTCCTGCTCATGTCTATCTCCCACAGAACCGTGGTACCAGGTGCGGCAGAGAATCCAGTGAGATTGAGGCCGATGACATAAAAAACATCGTCCTCGAGCTCGACAATACCAGACAGGCCGGCCACGCCGGGGATTTCTACGGAGCCGACAACGGACGTCGTCTCCAAGCCTCCGGGCGAGACCATAAACAGGGAGGAGGATGCAAGAGAGGTGACGATGATTCCTCCATTCTGCCGAATAGCCAAGTTCCTCAGTCCCGTGGTGAGAGGGACCGTGGTGACCACGGTCAAGGGGTCAACCGCCTCCTGGCAGATATCCTCTGGCGTTGGATAGGCTACTGCAGTGGCCAAGAATAAGAGAGAAACGGTGAGGGTATTTTTGAAGGATGGCATGATGATAGCGAGTGGTTTGTGTCTGGTGAGAAATTGGCACTAAAGCACGACGACAGATGTCTGCCTTACACCGCCTGGTCTCGTCAATCATCATCAGCTCTCTCCCACACGGCACATGCCACATGGTGTCAGATGAACTTGATCGAGCACCGTGAGTGAGCGAGAGGCCTCGGAGCTATGCTTGGACAGCGTCAAAGTCGGACTTACCAGGTTGCCGTCTAAGCCTTCCCATGCCTCTCCTTGCATTACGCGGCTATCGCCAGTGTCCCGGTCTAAGGTTTTGTACCCGCATCACGCGTAGCTCCATCGGGTCGTCAGTTCATCCGACCAGGGATACAAGGCTTGGGAGATGTGGATGACTGCTGACGCTTAGGTGGTGTAAGGTATTTAGAGTGATGAAGGTGACGAAGCACTCAACTAATCGCCAGGGGCCAGACGCGGGGAGGGCAAGGGTTCGGATGGTTTCTCTCGACCGTGTCCATTGCGACAGGTCACTGAAGTTTGGTCCAGTGACATTGGAGGTTGAGGAAGAATACGGTATCGGATATATTGCCATGCATGGCGAGGATGTAATATCGAGAGCCCTACCATCTGTGATTCATGGGCGGCGTCGGCGGCAGATCCAGGGTCAAATTATTCAGGCACATGCATACGCAGCGACCATTCCTCGTGGCTAGGTGTCATCCGAAACAAGACCAGGTGTCATCTAACGTGCATGGCAACTGGGCGTATAAGTGCGGTGGTTAAGCGTCCGACTAGAGCTTATCTGCCTATTCTGAAGCGAACGGACTGAATTGCACACCCGAGAAAGCATTCAGGACAACAGGCATCATGGCTCGACAAGCTTCATGTGGGACATGTGGGACAGTCGGCATCAGTCGAGAAGAACTGGATGTGGGACATGTGGGACATGTAGAAACGCCTGGACGTCGAATGACTCGGATGAATTGAGTCTCCAGCACATTTACATGTACATCAAAAAGATCGCAAGCCCTCTAGGCGCAGGCTCGCAGCTTCACTTGATGACGACCGTGCCAAGCCCCGAGCCACCCCGGCCGGCCAGCGGCGAGTCAGTGACCCAGTTGACGCCCTGGGCCCGGGAGTACCGGATGACACATGCAGCCCGAGAGCTGCTTGAAAATAGCAGTAGAAGGCATTACGCAGTTGTACCTGCCTGTCAGGCTGTCACTAGGTGTGATTAGAAAATTCCCCTTTTGGGCCATGTCGGCCGGACACACCGGCCGACGCCGACTCTAATCGAAACCCCGGTGACTCGAATGCTCTGATGCGGATATACTGTATGCTGGGATGTCTTTCTGACCTTGGCGTTGTAGGCAGTGGCGGGCTCGCTTAGATGCAGACAACAATGGTCTCCAGGAGGCCGGAGAGGAGGTGATGCCGAAGAATTCAGGGGTATATTCATGTATAAGTAGACTTGCGGCGCTGAACTACATGAGACGGAGAAGACAACATCAGACCACCTCACAGCATCTTACTCACACCACGCACCAACATGAAGTCTATCACCTGGGCCATCTTGGCCTCATCGGCAGCAGCATACACAATCCACAGTGGCACTCGCCCATACGACGCCGCGGCTTCTTCCCGACCCAAATGCGGCGGAATCAAACCCCAGAACGACACCACCGCAGCTGCTGAATATGACTACGTCATTGTCGGCGGAGGTATTGCCGGAATAACTCTGGCAAACCGTCTTACAGAGACAGGCGGTAAGTTCAATAGCCATGATAGCAATATAAGCCCGATGCTGACTGCCTGTCCTAGAAAACCAAGTCCTCGTCCTGGAAGCAGGAGATTTGTACGACAACATGAGTCCAGTCTGAACTGAACCGAAGAAAAGGTACTAACCACGATGTAGGGATCAAAATGAAGCCTTCATCACAACTCCAGCGTCCGTCGGCAGTGGAGTCGGGACCAAATATGACTGGAACCTCACCAGCGCCGCGTCGCCCGGAACCAACAATAGGGAGGTCTCACTTCCTTCCGGCAGAGGTGTCGGTGGAGGCAGCCTGATCAACCAGATGGTATTCACAAGAGGCAACAAGGGCGACTTTGACCGATGGGAGACCCTTGGCAACGAAGGCGTCAACTGGGACGACATGCTTGAGAACTTCAAAAAGGCTAGTGAGCAGGAAAGCCGTCTTCA
This sequence comes from Plectosphaerella sp. P0831, assembly GCA_014635975.1. Lineage (NCBI taxonomy): Eukaryota > Fungi > Ascomycota > Sordariomycetes > Glomerellales > Plectosphaerellaceae > Plectosphaerella > Plectosphaerella sp. P0831. The sequence continues at coordinate 42,757 of JACAFV010000177.1, read as the reverse complement.
TCTTTCATGCAACTTGGCTGACGTGACATCCTCTGCAGAGCGAGAACTTTACGCCGCCAGTCCTTGACATTGTCGAGAACTTTGATGCCACTTTCGACCTGAGCGTCCACGGCTTCGAGGGAGCGGTCCAATCGACCTATCCGCCCTTCTACTGGCCATCCATCAGTACGTCGAGCCGCGATCCTGTCTGTCGACTACTGGAGGAATTCTTTCGCTAACACAAACCCTGTGCAGACAACATCGTCGCAGCGACCCGCGAACTTGGCATCCCCGTCCTCCAGGATGGCCAGGGTGGTAACAATGCCGGCGGATACTTCTGCCCCAAGAGCCAGAAGCCGGTCGAGAACACCAGGAGCTCTGCGAGGGCCGCTCATTACGAGCAAGCCGTCGGCAGGCCAGACTTCCACCTCACCTCCGGCGCCCATGTCACCAAGATTCAGCTCGAGGGCACCAAGGCCGTTGGAGTCGAGGTGCGCCCCCCGTGCCATCTATGTTTGCAAGACGAGACCGTGTTGCTAACCACCAATCTCTGCCACAGTATGCGCCCTCCGCAGGCTCCGAGAGAATCATCGTCAAGGCGCGCAAGGAGATCATCTTGTCCGCCGGAGCCCTGCAATCACCCAAGATCCTGCAGCTATCAGGCATCGGCGACGTAGCTACTCTTTCCGCTGCTGGCATTGAAGTTGCCGTTGAGCTTCCCGGTGTTGGTCACAACCTCCAGGACCATCCTCTTCTCGTCACCGTCTTTGCTCGTACGTAATGAACTTGGCTGGGTATTCGCACAATCATCTGCACTGCTAACACTTTCAAAGTGAACCTCCCTCTTTCCTCGGCCAACCTGACGTCCAACGCAACCTTTGCCGCCGAAACGGCCAACCTCTACCAGACTCAGCGGACCGGCCCCCTTGCAGACCCTGGTGCCGAGTTTCTCCTCTTCCTCCCTGTCTCCAACTTTACAGACCGCGCCTCCGAGCTGCAGACCGTCGCGCAGAGCCAGGATGTGGGGGGCTTGGTGTCGACTGCCCCCGAGACTGTCCAGGCAGGCTTCGCCTTGCAGCACGGTCTGCTCACTGAGACTCTGACTTCAGCCTCTGCCACCGCTCTCGAGGTCCTCTGGGGTGACGGCGCAGTCGTCCTAGGCCTCCAACACCCCTTCTCCCGCGGCTCAGTCAAAATCGCCAGCAACGACCCCTTTACCCCTCCCGTCATCGACACCAGCTACTTCTCCAACCCCATCGACCTTGCCGTCCTCGTCGAGGGCGTCAAGTTCACGAGGAAAATCATGGCCACCCAGGCCATGGCCCAGGCGCTGCCTTTTGAGATTGTCCCCGGCGCCAACGTCACCTCTGACGCCTCGATCGAGGCGTTCATCAAGGAGAACATCTCCACTATGGCTCACTACTCCGGCACGACCATGATGGGTCCTCTGGAATTTGGCGGTGTTGTTGACACTTCGTTCCGCGTCTATGGCGTCGAGAGCCTGAGGGTCGTCGATGCTGGCACAATCCCGATGCTACCGGCCGCACACACCTCCACCACTGTCTATGCGTTGGCCGAGAGGGTAAGTTGTTCCCATGCAGATGGTTTGTTGATACGACTGACTAACTGTGTCTCTAGGCAGCTACTCTCCTGCAAATTTGAGCAGTAACAGCTTTCCTTCCGTGCTTAGACAGCTGGACGTGTTTTTTTCCCTTTTGCAGCGTTGGAGGATGCTACGATGATTTTGGGTGGAGGCAGGCAGCCTAAGAAAACGTGGTCCGGACAATAGAGTCGATATTTGTCAAGAAACATATTCAATCAGTGTCGCCGGTCGCAATATTTTTCATCGACCAGTCGTACACGCAGTTGAAGTCGGGTGTTGGAATAAAATTTGGATACCCAAGTGCTGCCCGGCGTCGGCCTGAAAGCTCCGAGTCCCACCGCCAAAGATCAAAAGACCAGGCAATGGCACGACTCCAAGTTGGCACACGTCGAAAAGTCGCAACTTCAAGATCCTCCCCAGGTTGTGGACCAGCTCTCGGCCCCAATCGCCCGACAGTGGAGCGGGCACTTTGGGCGTCTCCGCCATGTTGACGTCAAAACCTCTTGGTACGTCCCACTCTCTGCCCTGTAGATTCATCGAGATGGCACCCGCGCGGATACCAACGCACTGAGCCTCAGCCTTGGCGCTGCCGGGCTCCCTTCTCGGCCGACGTGTGCCATAAAATCCCAGCCCCGAAGCTGCAAGATGCAGGGCCTTGAGGGCCTCGGGCATCCTGTTGCGGACACCTGTGGACGTCACCCGGTCGTGGCGAGCTGAGGTTGGCAAACCACCTGCACGAGGCCCAGTGTAAATTGTCTTGGCTGCGGTCTTGTCCGGTTGTGACGGCCGTTGGCATTGCTCCCAGGCAGGCACTCGATGCCCTGAACAATTCTCTTTAAAAGAGTCACCCATCTTGCCTGGTTGAAAGTTGCAATCCGTTCCAATCATCAACTCATACTTTCTCACTTCCGTGGCCTACTCCTCCCAACGACTCCAACACCTCCCATAGTATCAGCAACCGCCGCCATGAAGTCCACCATCACCGCCGCGTCCCTCCTCTCCCTGGCTGCTGCCCAAACCATCCCCATCCCCGTCCTCCCCGACCTGGGCGAGTGCGTCTACCAGGGCTGCCTGATCAACGGCTTCGCCCAGACGGATTGCGGACTCACCGACAACGAGTGCTACTGTAACAACTTTGATGAGGTTGCCACCAACGTCGTGCCCTGCCTCCGCGAGCTCGACTGCCAGAACTCCGACATCAACAGTAAGTAGTCAATGTTCCATGCAAAGAAGTCCTACTAACCACCCTACAGGCCTTGTCGAGGCTTTCCAAACCTTCTGCAACAGCGTGGGCGGTGCCTCCGCCTCGGTCGACCTGCCCCTGACCCTCACGCCCACCGGGTCCGAGTCAGCGGTGGTCCTGCCCATTTACTCCAGCACCACGACGGTGACGGAGTACAGCTCCATGGTGACGGTGACGGAAACTTCCTCTTTCGGCTCGGAGGCCACCTCTAGCCCTACCGGAAGTGTGACGGAGACTGAGACGGAGACTGTATCCGAGACTGTGTCCGAGACCGTATCAGAGACTCAAACCGAGACTATCACCTCCCCTTCGGCATCCCCCACCAACGGCGATGGTAACAACGACAACGACGACAGCGACAACACCGAGGACGGTGACGAGAACGGCGACGACGACAGCGCTGCCCCGCGCGCTCAGGCCATGGGTCTCGGCCTCGCCGCCGCCCTCGTCGCGGCTGTGGCTCTGTGAGATGCATTAGCACAGATCTTCTAGATTCATGATAGATATCCATGCAATGTATCAGTAATGAACAAAATGTAATATCATCTAAATAACACCAGATCAGTGATGGCCCGATCGTTAGTAAATCTCTAGCTCTATACAAAAACAGCAGGCGTCGAGGCCTGCAGATCTATCCGCTCTTAGATGCCCGAGCCGCTCATGACATATCCCACACTACAAACCTCACATTACCTAGGCAGCCATGCCTGTCTCTCAGTACCACGTCTCCTTCTTTAGGCCAAAGCGGCCCAGGGCGCTGCCGTCGCCGCCGTCGGCACCGTCGAACCATGTCTCGAGCTGGTCGAGGTTGGCAAATTGCTGGGCAAATTCCATACCGGCGCGGCGCCTCTTCTCAATCATCTTCCAGTCCCAGCTGCCGTCATCCGCGACCTCGCCCAGGTCGGCCTCGTCACCGACCTGGTTGGGGCCGGAGCGCCAGCCGCCAGGGCGCTCGGGCAGCAGCTCGCTGCCCTCAAGGATGTGGGCGGGGTGGACTGTCCAGCGGCCCAGCTTGAAGACGTACTTGCTGACGGCGGTAGCGTGAATCTTGCTCTTCCAGGCCTCGGCGCTGTTGGCGGTGGCGGCGGCGCCCTTGCGGGTGCGCAGCTTGCCGAAACGGGTGTCGAGGTACTCTGTGGGACGGGCGACGCCCTTGGGCACAAAGTGGGTGACCATGTAGAGCCACTTGCGGTCCCAGGCGAGCACGCGCGTCCACATTTCGTAGCCGCGGTAGCCAAGGATCTCGCGACGGAAGGAGCAGTGGACGGCGCCGAGCATGATGCCGAAGCGTCCACGGCGCGGCTTGCCGGTGACGTCGTCGAGGACGAGGCCGGTGGCCATGTTGTTGTCGAGCTTTCGCAGACCAAGGCGCAAAAGGTAGGATGCCATGTGGGTTCGGGCAATATCGAGGTCGGAGAAGTAGGTCGAGTTGGACTTGTGGATGTTGTAGTCGATCTCCATGATGGGGGCGTGGGACTCGGAGATCATGGGGCGGTAGAGAGCTCGGGGGCCAAGGACGGGGGCCTTTTCGATGAAGTTATGGAAGAAGATGGCGTGCCAGAGGCGGTACTGGAGGAGGAAGTTAGCATGGTCCGGTTGGGTGCATGGAGGGGAGATTGGGACTTACTGTCCAGACAAACGGCATGTTCTTCAGGTTGAGCAGCGCAAAGATGAGCATCAAGATGCGGCTAAGGCGCCCCGGGCCGGTGAAGTAGTTGGTAAGGACCTTCTTCCATTGGGTCTTGTAGATGGCATAGGCAGCGCCGCCGGCGGAGAGGAGGCGGATCAGGCGGACGATGCGCATGGGCTTGCGATCAATGTCGGCCAGCGAGACCTGCGGCTTGGAGGCTGCGTTTGTCATGGTGGGCGGTCGGTCTTGTATCGACTACTGTGTGCGAGCTTTGAGGCGTGGTCGACGGACGGCGGCGACGATGCGATGGCGGGCTGCGCCGAGCAAGAGGAGGAGGATGGCGAGCAACCAGAGAGGAGCGAAGCGCAGGTAGCAGAGGAGGGTGCTGGAGCACTTGGCGAGGAGGGACTGGCCGCCGGCGGAGGGGAAGGGCATGCGCAATGGATGCGATGTGAAGCTGACGGGGATGTTCAAGTCGAGCTGACACTCGGATGTCACGGTGGGCAGTGGTGGGTGTCGGTCCTTATCAGGGAGGTGAGATGGTTATCGATGGGACGGGAGGAAAGAAAATCGTTGGGCCTCGGCTTCTCTCCTTTGCTGACGACGGCTCGGACTCCGCGGGGAGACCTGTTATCGCATCCGCCTCCTGCCTTCTGTGCCCAGGCTGGCTGTGCAGCCCCAGCGAAATTTACGTCCCTGCACTGCACCTGGTCGCGAAATCGTGGGTCGCGTGTCTCTTCCGGTCCCTGAACGAATCGCGCGTCGGTCTGGCGTCAGCCTGTGGGGGAGGGAAATCGATGTAATTGGCTGCGCATCAGGTGCCTCGGCTGGCTGGTACTTGAAGGGAAATGCTCGGTGAGAGTCGGTGAATATAGATAGTTCGGCCAGTAGTCTTCGACATGTGATTCTTGGACGTGTGCTATAAGATAATTGATCGAAACTCCGCAAGTCCATCAACACTTTTTTTTTGATGGCTTAGGCCTTGGTTGAAGGAACTGGGGCCACGTAGCTTGAGGTATGGTGTGAAAAAGGACCATGTCTCAGACCGCCACTTGGGCTGTACATGGCGACTCATGTCGTGGAGCGAATGGGTTCATCAAGTCACTCAATAACCTGTGTCTAATAGTTTCCATCTTACGCTCCTCCGGCATGAGCGTCAGAAATCGGTCAACCAGGCCCTCCCAGAACGGCTTCCGAGAGTTGATGTCGCAGTTGTGTACCCCCCGAAAGCTGGATACCGACCTGACTTCTCCCAATCCAGGAAAAGACCGAGCTGTTTCCCCCATAAGCACTGCAGGAACTTGTGACGGCTTGGCCTCGAGGTAAATTCGTACTGTAAAGGCACTTACACAACGGCCTCTAGAGAGAAGTCTCGAGATCGGAGGGATCGAGTCAAGAATTGGACTCCAATTCTAGGTGTGTCACGGTGGTAAAGCAGGACGGTGCCATGAGCTTGAAGTGATGGAGCAAAAGCACTGCAGTAAGGCCGTGGTGTGCTTCCACTGGTGGGCCCATCGTCCGCCGGTCAGGCCAGTCCAGGGGTCGAGTGGCTGGGACGCCATGCGCGTCGATGCATATAACGGGGGAGAAGCTTGGGCCGCCCAATTGGAACCTGGGGAATTCCGAGCATGCGACACGACCACACCACAAACCCCGACCCCCGACTCAGGCTGCCGCTGGTGCTTCTCCTCACGGCCTTTGCAGTGTACGAGTAATCCCAATTCGCCTCCTTACTCCAACGCATCCCTTCCCTTCCCTTTCTCTCCCTTTCCTTATCCCCTCCTGTACCAACACCGCCTCTCTCTCGATGGAGGCTTGAGAATCAAACAGCACGTCGTTCAGTCTCCGGGCCCGCGCAAAAAGGCCGTCACCTCTCGGCCGCTAGCTTCTACATCTCGGGGCTAATTTTTGCACCCTTCCAAAAGTCCGAACCACCACCACCGCTGCTTCCGGATCGACTCGACTTCCACCCTCCACGCCACGCCGATCACCACCACTGCTGCACCCCAAAACGAAACACAACTCCAGCTTCTTCGAGGGCCGACCGCCTGACCACCCACCGCCCATCATGGTCCTCACCCACACCACAAACCACAACTACGCCCACCCCTTCACGACCGTCACCCTCGCCTACTTCCTCCGCTATTCCTCGCCCAAGCTCAACCCCTTCTCCAAGCATGTCCTCAGCACCGACACCATCGAGTCCCACCTCGACCCCGTCACCGGCCGCCTGCACACCACCCGCATCCACCTGAAAAAGTCCCGAATGCCCGCCGCCATCTTCAAGCTCCTCCCCACCTCCATCACCGGCGGCGGCGGCGGCGACAAGCACAGCTACATCCTCGAGACCACCGTCGTCGACATCCGCGAGGGCTGGATGCGCGCCGAGAGCCGCAACCTAAACTTCAACAACGTCCTCTCCGTCGTCGAGCGCCAGCGCTTCAGCCTCCCCGACGCTGCCTCCGATCCGACCACAACCACCGACGTCGCCACCACCGTCGTCTACCGCTCCCGTCTCGGCGAGAAGCTGCGCGCCAAAAAGGACTCCCTTGCCGAGCAGGGCTCCGAGCAGCTCCGCGAGGGCCGCTGGCTCACCGGCTGGGTCAGCGGCCTCGGCACCCGTGGTATCCAGCGCAGCATTGAGAACATTGCCTCCACCAAGACGGAGGCACAGATGGGCAAGAGCAGGGAGGGCATGCGCGTCGTCCTCGAGCGTCTGCGCAACACGGGCGTCGGCGGCGTTCTCGAGATGATGCGTCGCGAGCGTCAGCTGGCGTGATCCACCACGCCACGGCCCACACCGTTGTATACATATCACATGTTTTCTGGATTATAGCGCGGCGTTTCTTCTTCTTCTTCAGTTTCTGTATTTCCCCGCAGGAGGGCCCTGAGAGAGGTCTTCCCTGCGGCTGGCGCAAACGACGGAGGACATGGACCGAGGCTTTCACACTCTTGTCATGCCAACTTTGTATGACATCCCCCCTCTCTCTCTCTGATGTATGGATATCCAGGACGGACCACCATGTTATGAGTAGTTAAAACTTGGCCGAGGCCCGAAATAACAACACTTCAAAAACCAAACTTGCAGTGAGTGTCATGTCTCTGGGTATTCTTGGTCTATGTTACAAGCGTTGTACATGTCTATGGTAGTTGGTACACGGGCTCCTCTCTGAAAGCCCATCATTTCTTCCCCTTGCCCTTTGGCTTGCCGGCATCAGCCTCGGCCGCGTCCTCGGCCTCTTCAACGGCGATCATCTCCTCAATCTCCTTGGAAACCATCCACTCCCGCGCGCCCTCGATAAGCTTGTCCAGCGACTCGCCCCCGATAATAACGTCGGGCAAGTTGTAGATATCCATGCCGCTGCGGTGATCCGTGCAACGGTCCTGGTTGTAGTTGTAAGTCCTAATCTTGTGCCCACGGGAGACACGGTGCGTGGACAGCACACTATTGCGCAAACGGGCAGCCTCCTCCTCGCGAGCCTCGCGACGGATAATCGAAACGCGCGAGCGCAGCAGGCGCCAGGCATCCTCGCGGTTGCGCGACTGCGACCGTGAGTCTTGCATGCTCACGGTGATGCCCGTCGGTATATGTGTGAGACGGATGGCCGACTCGGTCTTGTTGACGTGCTGTCCACCGGCACCACGCGCACGCATCGTCTCGGAGCGCACCTCTTGCGGATCAATGTAAAAGTCGCTCTCCGGGTTGTTAAAGTCCGCCTCCTCGGCGCCCGTCTCGGGAAAAGATGGAAGCACCCACACTGCCACGGCACTCGTATGCAGTCGGCCCTTGCTCTCCGTGGCGGGCACGCGCTGCACGCGGTGCATACCGGTCTCTGTGCGGAACATCTCGTAGGCGCCCGGGTCGGAGATCTCGATGATGGCTTCTTGTAGCGGCAACTCGCCAGCTGCCGTGGTCGAGTCGCCCGCGGCGTCTGCCATGTCGTACTTGATAACCGAGGCGCGTAGGCCGTGACGGATGCAATATTGGCGATACATCTTGAAGACCGTATCGGCGAAGAAACGGCCCTCGAGACCGCCGGGACCTGGTCGGATCTCGATCAGGCAGGGCAGATGGGAGAAGGAATCCTTTGGCGTCAGGGCTTCGGAGAGCCGGCGCGAGACGGCAGATAGCTGGGCGTGTGTGGACTCGAGCTCCTCGTTGGCCATTTCGCGCAGCTCCGCATCGGGGGAGGTCTGTAACGTGCGCAACTCTGCGAGAGCAGCCTGCGCGGCCTCCCATTCGCGCAAGGCCTCGACGACAGAGGCGAGCTCGCCTGCGCGCCGGGCGCTCTTATTGTCGAATGACTCGGCCAGTACTGCTGAAAGCTGGTCATGCTCGGCGGACAGCTTGCGGGCGCGCTTGAGAAGAGCATTCGGGAGGACAATGGGTGCGTCTGGAGGGGTCAATGGTCAGCGATGGGCATGGCAGGAGGGGGGGAAGAGGTGTCGAACCTGTGCTGGCGTGGCGGACGAGGGTGAGGATGGCGGACCGTGGCCGCGATGCCCTCAGGCAGCTACGGCAGACCCATGGTGCGAGAAGCATGCTCGGCCGTGGGAGGCTGAGATTGAGGGTCTGGCTGGCGGATTGGATCGGAGCAGCTCGTGCTTGGTCTGTGGTCGGTCGTGTAGGAATTTCGTCTTCAATTCATGCCCGGGAAGCTTGGAGGTCGAGACAAAGATGGGCAGATGCTGCCAGCTGCGGGTCTTCAATCTTCTCGGCGCCCACTTCCCCCTGATTCCAGCAATTGCCATCATCCTGACCAAGTAAACTCCATCGGCCCATAGTCTTGCGTGCTTCAAAATCCCCAATGACCTGTCAATGGCGGATGGTCGAGTTTTTAATATGCGTTGACACCTGAACGGCGAACCGCTGCTGTGGCGCTTCGTGCCAGAATTGTGCCATCTTCTCCTACACGTGTGTACCTATCGAAGATTAAATGGCATTTCAAAAGTAGCAATCACTCCGATGCCCAAACTTCCTACAAGACCGTATACAAAATGGATCATATGTGTCAATTTGAGGGGGCCGGCGTTGAGCGGTATCGTGATCATGCACGATCGTGGATGCTTTCAGCCTCATGTCACCAACAGGGCGTAAACTGTAAGAGTCACCACAGAGAATGTATCCACATGTTGACCAAATGAATCAGGACTTAATCCTCACGATATCCCATTATCCTGCCTTGGTAGGGAACAATTGATATTTCCATCCATCTAACCTCTATCAACTCTCAGCAACATCACTCTGAGATATTTCCCCGCCAACCTCACCACCACCTCTAACCCCTCACCACGTCACCAACATCACCACCATCATGGCCCTCGCCCTCCACATCGGCAACAAACGCTACTCCTCCTGGTCCCTCCGACCCTGGCTCCTCCTCAAAGCCCTCGATATCCCCTTCACCGAACAACTACACTTCCTCGGCGGCGACTTCCGCCAGCGTGCCCAGGCCTCCTTCTCCCCAACCGGCACAGTTCCCGCCCTACACACCGCCGACGGCATCATCGTCACCGACTCGCTCGCCATTATCGAGTTCATCGCCGAAGACTACCCAGCCGTATGGCCTTCTGATCGCGTCGCCCGCGCCTGGGCCCGCTGCGCCGCCGCAGAGATGCACTCGGGCTTCTCCGCCATTCGCAACGAGTGTTCCATGAACGTCGCCCTGCGTTTCGAGCGCGCTACACCTAGCGACGCCCTTGCCGCCAACATTGCAAGGATCGATGCGCTGTGGACGGAGGGACTGGAGAAGTTTGGCGGGCCGTGGCTGGCGGGTAGCTCGTTTACGGCTGTTGATGCCTTTTTCGCACCTGTTGTGAGCCGTCTTCAGACGTATGCTATCACGTTGTCGCCCAACGCTGAGGCGTACAAGGAGAGAATGCTTGTGCACCCGGCGTTTGTGGCCTGGGTCGAGGAAGGACTCAAGGAAACGGAAAGGCTGGAGGATCACGAACTCGAGGCTTACGAGGGACGTACGCTGGCCAAGGACCTGTGTGCCTGATGACTTTCTCATTACCCAAATGTTTGTTTCTCTATCCATTGTGCTTATAATTCCAAAACGCCATGCTTGTTGCTTTCACCTCTCCCCAGCTCTTAGTCCAGCCTGCGCTCCCGTCCCCAGACATCGTCCGCATCGCGCTTCCCCTTGGTCTCCGGCACGAACAGCATGACGAGGGCCATGGACACGCCAGCAAAGATTGCAAACAGGTAGAAGACGTAGCCCGAGCCGCCCCAGTAGTCGTTGAGCGCATTGTTGACAATGGGGAAGAACTGAGCAACGAGGAAGGTGGCAAAGTAGTTTGCGCCAAGGGCCCATGACTGCGTGGCGCCCACGGCCTCCTGTCCGACCATCTCGGAGGCCAGGATGAAGGGCACGGGGCCCAGACCGACGGCGAAGAAGGCGACAAAGACAACGACCAGGAGAGCGGAAACGGTCTTGCTGCCGAGGCCGATGCAAATGGCCAGCAGCAGAGCGGCGACGCCTTGGCCGGTGCCAGATACGAGGATGCAGGCCTTGCGGCCCAGCTTGTCGGGCAGCACGGAGAAGGCGAGGGTGCAGAAGAGGTTGACGACCGACACGAGGATGGTGAGCAGCGACGACTTGACCGAGATGGCGTTTTGGAGCAGCGACGTCGAGTACATCATTACTGCGTTGATGCCACCGAGTTGTTGAGCTACCATCACGATGACAACGGCGGCAATGGCGCGGCTGTAGAGGGGGTCTCTGGCGACTTGGAAGACGCTGAGGTGGACAGGCGCATCCTTGGACCCGCTGCTGCTGCTGCCGCGGCGCGAGGTGTCGCTGAGGGCAGGGGAGAGCAGGCCCTCCTGCTCCGAGGTGGCAGCGTCGCCTCCCCAGGCGGCCGTCTCTTCCGAGATGTCGTGGCCGGCGCCGCGGATGCGCTGCAGGTGCTGGCGGGCCTTTGTGGGCTGGCCATTCGCAGCAAGCCAGTTAGGGCTCTCCGGGACGAGAAGAAGACCAAAGGCCTGAGCAGCGGCGATGATCACACCGGCGCCCAAGATGTAGCGCCAGGCTGCGCCATGGCTGAGGAAGTAGCCAAGGGTCTGGGTCAGCAAGATGCCGACGTTGGTCGAGACCTGGGTCATGGTGCCAAAGAGGCCGCGGTGCTTTGGCGGGGAGATCTCGCTGATGTAGAGCGGCACGACGACGGTGGCGGCACCAGCGCCGATGCCAGACAGCAGGCGGCCGAGGCCGAGCACAATGACACCGGTAGAGAGGGTCTCGAGAACGGAGCCGAGGAAGAAGACGATAGCCGTGACGCGCATGGCGGTGAGACGGCCGCGACTGGAGGCAAAGGGGCCAGAAGCCAGGGCGCCGATAAAGCCGCCGACGGTGAAGATGGCCGAGACGGTGGAGAAGGCGGCGTCATCCATGGGGATACAGTCGGGGAAGAAGCCAGGGACAGGCTCGGGCTTGCTGGAGTGCCAGAAGCTCTTGATCGTATCCTTGACGCCGCTGGGGCCGGTGGAGACGGCCTTTTTGCGGCAGGTGATGACATCCTGGGGCGTGTTGAGCTCGGCCTGGCATTGCGAGGGTTAGCTTGCGACGTCGGGTGGGAAACCCGGGGTTTGTTCTGGGGACGTACGAGGTGGAGGCCGAACTGCAGTGGCCCGAGTGTGACGATTGCGATGAGCAGGAGGAGGTGCAGGGTGACCTCGTCGGCGTACTGCCTCACGCGCGTCGGGAGGACCATTTTGGCGGTGCTGGTCTTGTTGCTGGCGGGCAGATGCGGTGGTGATGTTGGAGGGAGAATTGGGGAGGAGGTCGGATGTTTACTTCCACTGAAGGGGACAGTCTGGGGAAGCTCCTACCTGAGCTGGGGCAGCTGTGAGGCGGGAGTGGAGGGAGCCCATTGGCCGGGGAATGTCCCCTCGTATTCAGGCACCCGCCAGAGAGCGGCAGGGGATCGCGCCCGGCCAGCATTCCAGGGCGCGTCGGGTGACTTGCCGAAGGGATTGAATCTAGGGCTGCGGGAATGGAATTAAAGGGCGAGGTTGTGGTATTAATCAGGGAATCTGATGATCCGCGCAAGTCACGACGGTTGGATGGGTCGTTGTAGCTGGGTGGCTAGGTACATAGGTACATCCCTGTCGGCCAAAGTCTGATGATGGCATTCAGTCTCTGAGAAGCAGTCACCCTCCGTATCGAGCCCCGAGTAACATCTTCATCAACGAGCTCACGATAGTTCGTACGCTTTCCAATTTTCTGCATCGGCCTGGACTTCGGATCTGAGTGTACCAAAGCATCGTCACCGGCCACGGCCCAGTGTTGTCGGTGCGCTATCGGCGCCCTTTCGACTGACGGCCAGCGGGGTTTTGGCGGGGTTTCCGTTGGACAAGGAGGGGCACAGGTCGGGGAAGCACCACTTGCAGCGGGCGACTGACATGAAGGGCGTTGGTGCAGATGGATGTGGATGGCGTCAACCTCTGGACCAGTTGGTAGATGACAAATAGAGCTCGCAATCCTCAAGACTTCCTTCGTTTTCAAGTTCAAGTGTCCCCCGCTCAACTTCAACTGAAGAGACTCTCATCACAACTTTGACCCCTCACTCAACCCCTCCCCTCTGAATACCCTCGAAATACCTACCCACCACGTCATCATGTCGTTCCCAAAGAACCTCCTCATTTTCGGCGCTACAGGCCAGATTGGCAAGTACATCACGCAGCAAATCATCAAGGCTCAACCAGCCTTCAACGTCTCCATTTTCACGTCCCCGGCCACCGCCTCCGGCAAGCCCGAGTACATCGGCGAGCTCAAGAACAAGGGCGTCAAGGTCCTTACCGGCGATGTTAACAGCGCAGAGGATGTGAAGAAGGCCTATGAGGGCATCGACACAGTTGTTTCTGCCGTCGGCCGCAACGTTCTCGAGACACAGATCGAGCTTATCCGCCTAGCCGAGGAGTCGTCCTCCGTCAAGTGGTTCTTCCCCTCTGAATACGGCACAGACATCGAGTACGGCCCTGAGAGCGCCAACGAGAAGCCCCACCAGCTCAAGCTCAAGGTGCGCAAGTACATCCGGGAGAACATCAGCCGCCTCAAGTACACCTACGTCGTGACCGGCCCTTATGCCGACATGTACTTCACCCTCACTCCTTCGGCCGCCGAGGCTGGCGGCTACAGCGTTGCCGACAAGAAGGCGGTGCTCGTCGAGGATGGCGAAGGCAAGGTTGGCTTTACCACGATGCCAGAGTAAGTCCCCTGTTGCACACTCAAGACCAACCATACTGAACGTCCTCAGCGTCGGAAAAGCCGTCGTGGCTGCCCTGCAGCACCCCGAGGCTGCTTTCAACAAGACCCTCAAGGTGCAGTCGTTTGTCGTGACCCCGAATCAAATCCTGGCCGAGTTTGAGAAGCAGACGGGCGCAAAGTGGCAGACCTCCTACACGCCGCTGAAGACGCTGCGTGAGGCCGAAAAGAAGGCCTGGGATGAGGGCAAGTCGTATGCTGTCATCTTCACCCTGCGCAGGATCTGGTCAGAGGGCGGCACGCTGTATGATAAGACGGACAATGAGAGCATTGGCCTGCGGGATTCGGAGCTGGAGACCCTGGAAGATGCCGTCAAGAGGGAGCTAACCACTGGGTGGGCATAGGCTGTGCGTGAAATTAGAGTAAACTAAACTCAAATAGATACAATGTCTGGAAAACAAACCCAATTGATCTGGTTGCAAGCAAATGTGAGAGATGCACGCAGATACTCGACATTGAAAGCATCGAGAGACTTGAGGCCGAAATATGGAACCTTAGGAACGGAGCTTCTTATCGCCCCGGTCCCTCGCCCGGAACGCTTATCTCACACCTCTCATTCGCTCTGACAATCTATAAGTGGGGTCCCGGTCCAAGATCTCAATGGCTTCCAATAATTTTTTTTTGTCGTGCAACACTCGGATCTCGAGACCAGGCCCCAGCCGTCCGTCCCCCGTCGGCTTCACCAACCCGAACCAACCGCGACCATGTCCTCAATCCAGGAATCACCCAGCGGCGCGCTTCCGAAGCCCGAGAAGAAGTCCAAAAAGGACAAGAAGGAAAAGAAGGAGAAGAAGCGAATCCGCGAGGAGGACCCAGAACTCGCCGAGGAGCGCAAGCACAAGCGATCCAAGAGCACCGCCGTCAAGACCGAGGTCCCCGCGTCCCCGGACCTCTCTGCCTCCCGCATCAAGGCCGAAGAGGCGGCGACGCCCTCCGAGAAGAAGAAGGATAAGAAGGAGAAAAAGTCGAAAAAGGAGAAGAAGGACAAGAAGGACAAGCACGCCGACCATGAGGATGCCGCCGCCGAGAAGAAGCGGAGGAAAAAGGCCAAGCCCGCCGACGAGGCCGACGCAGATATCGAGGACCCATTCGCCCTGCCGCCGAGCGCACAGAAGGACAAGAGGAAGCGGAGAGCGAAAGAGGACTCGCCCGACCTGGGCGCCGACGACATGGACGTCGACTCCCCCTCCCAGTCCACCTCCAAGTTCCGCCAACCATCCGACGCCCCCGCCAACCCCCAATACCCCTTCTTCACACAGACCGTCTCGCTATTCCTGCCGCTCTACCCCGTCGGCTGGTCCGAGCCCTGCATCGCCGCCGCCACGCAACACCTCAAGCCCATGCTGAGTCGCTACGTCCCGACCCTCGGCGGCGTGCTGCTCGCCTACCGCGACGTCGCCGTCGCCGAGAATCCCGGCCGTAAGAACGCCGCGACCGAGACGGGGGGCGGCTGCGACGTGCTGTCCGTCGACGAGTACGCCGTCGGCTTTGGGTGGATCACGGCCGAGGTCGACCTCTTCATCCCCAAGCGCGGCGCCTGGATGGAGGGCACCGTCAACCTCGAGAGCGAGGGCCACATTGGAGTCGTGTGCTGGGGCAAGTTCAACGCAAGCATCGAGTCGAGCCGTCTGCCGCCCGAATGGCACTGGGTCCACCTTGACTCTGACGAGGCCATGACCGGCAACGACGACGCCGTCTCGACCTTCACCGCCGACCAGGAGCACGGCGCCGTAAAGCAGATCCACTCGACCGGCTACTGGGCCGACAGCGACGGCCGCAAGATCAAGGGCCGCGTGCGATTCCACATCAAGTCGTTCGACGTTGGCGTCAGCGGCGACCACGGCTACCTCAGTCTCGAGGGCAGTCTGCTGACGAGCAAGGGCGAGGCGGACGCTCTCAAGCGCGACAACGAGGAGGAGCTGCGCCGTCGCAAGGGCCGCTCCGGTGGCGTGCTGCTCAAGCAGCGTCGCAAGGTGCCCGAGTTCAGTATGACCAAGTTTGGCGAGGTTGAGGATGAGGAAGACAAGGCGCTGCGCAAGGATGTCTGGGACACGACTGAGCCCGAGGTCGCGCAGGGCACCACCGAGGGTGCCGAGGGATTCGCCGGCATCACCCACGAGGAGGAGTAGGGTCGTCCTATGTGTGGGATTGAGGCAGTCTACGATATTCTTTGGGAGCAGCTTCGTCACGGGCTGTGAAAGGGGGAGGGTATCCATCATTGATGCATTTTGTAAGCGAGACGGTGTTTTAGGATTGCAAAATGGGACACATTGCTGTTGAAGCTGTTGAGGATGTGAGCTATAGGCTAATGTACGAAATGAAACATGGCTTTTGCTGGATGGCCCTAGGCAAAGTGCTGCTTGAAGAAGCGCTCGAGGGTCATGAGCTGGGCATCCTCGCCCGTCTTGCCCTGGGCCGTGGCCGCGGCGGTCTTGAGCTCAACTGGGAGGGTGGTGTCGTTGGCCACGCCGTAGTAGCGGCCACCCGAGTGCTGGCAGAATGCAAACATCTGTTGCACCGTGATGAGGGCCGTCATGCCGTACGTCTCAATGTCCTTCCACGACTTCATAACCTCGAAGCGGGCCTTTTTGCCAGTGACTGTAATGTGGTCAGCAGGCCGCGGAGAGACAGCTAAAACGGATTCAACGCACCTCGCTCGTAGTCGGGAATCACCTGCTCCAGGGACCGCGGCTGGCTGAATCCCTGGACAAGGCGACCGGCGTGCTTCTCAGGAGCGAGCAGGACACCGTGGACCAGATCGCCATAATCGGCCTCAATGGCGATGAAGGGCACCTCGTCAGCGACACCGCCCCAGCGTGGGCACGTGAAGGTCAAGTTGCCTTCGGCATCAGGGGTGTGAGGCCACCCGCCAAAGACGCCCATTACCTCAGCCCAGAGGAAAGACTCCATGTACCAGCCGGGACTGACGTCCACAACTGACTGGAACGGCTTGGAATGGGCGTACTGCCCGATGGCATGCTTCTCTGGGCGAGGTCAGCGCAGGCTTCTGGAAGTAATCAGAGGAACTGTACCATCAAATGCCTTGGCTGGGACGGCGCCGTTGGTCGTCTCAGTGGCAGAGGCCATACCAGAGAAGACGAAGACCTCGACACCAGCCTCTACGGCCGCGTCGACGATGATCTTGCCCATATCTTCCTCGGTCGGGCCGTCTTTCTCGTTGATACACTGGGAAGAAATCAGCAAGTGGCTGTTGCATCTCATGAAATGTGTCTCACAGGGTCATCCGAGTTGATGTTGGCAAAGACGGCCCATGTGCCCCTGAAGGCGGCGACGAGCTCGTCCTTGATGAGCCCGTCGGCTTGGACGACATCGACGCCGGCCGAGGACAGCCCCTTGGCGGCGTCAGAGTCGGGCTTGCGGGTGATGCCACGGACTTTGAAGGTGCCGGACTGATCGCGGAGGAGAGCGCGAGCAACGCTGCCGCCTTGCTGGCCAGTAGAGCCAAAGATGGTAACGAGTTTGGTGGCGGACATAGTAGATGTCTTAATCTGAAGTGGAAGAAGAGTAGGAGATCTGGAAATTTGATGTTCCTGTGTCTGTCTGTCTGTGCCTCCCAGTTGTTCGGCAGGGGCAAAGAGGCCTCTTCTTTATACTTTCCTCACCAGCCCCTTACCCAGTGCCGAAGACCTCTTTCTGGCCATATTCATAATCAGAAGGGCACATGCCAAACAAGAATGTTGCAGCCTGGAGGCCACGTCTCGTTGTGCGTGCGTGTGATGCCTCTGACGACGGATCAGTAATTCCAAAGCAGTCCCTCGCTGTGAGGGCGACGACGAGTTCAAGATGAAGACATGGTTGTCGTTGGCGGCCTTGCCGTTCTCGGCGACTTGGGTGTTGGGGAAGAGCTACTACTGGGTCATGTTGGATAGTAATCAAAAAATGGGTGATGATTCAGACAGGTTTGGGGAGTTCAGCTGAGAGGGGGAGCCTGGGGAGGTGATGGCTGCAGCAGATTGACACAGCCGCAGCCGTGCTTGGGTATTGCCGTACTGGGACTGCGGAATTGATGATTACTCTTTATGCAAATCCACGTACACCTTGTTCATGTGCTTCCTTCAGTCTTGTCGTCTTCCTCCTTACCATCCTGACCACTGACACGCACTCCCAGTGACACAACTAGGCCTGGAAAGCCTTCTTGCTGCGAATCATCTGCTCCAGCTGCAGAATACCAGCCTTGACACCATCGACAACGAGAATGTCGCCCCCCTTGGCCGCGCCATAACGGGCCACAGCGGTCTCGCGGATAATCTCCTCAAGCCCAGCCATGCCGCCGCACCCCATAGCAACAACACCAACACCGCCATCACCGAGCAGTTTCTCCGTCGCGCTCACAAGCTTGATCCGAACCTCCTCAGGGCTGACGTGATGAAAGTCTCCAGCCGTCAGGCCCGTCGACACGACGCCGCGGAACTTGAGATTCTGCGGGGCGCCCTCAGGCTCGCCCAGGAACCCGCGCACGCCGTCGGTCAGATGCGCCTCCCAGAACTTGCCCGTCGTGACGATGCCCCACTGGCTCTCGGGCGGGCCGGTCGACGTGTGCGGCAGCAGGGCCGCGGCGGCGAGGATGCTGGCCTCGAAGATGCCCGCCACGGCCACGCGGGCGCCGAGCTGGCGCGCGAGCTTGTCGACGAGGGTGTGCACGCTGTAGCAGGCGACGAGAATGCCGTCGTACTTTTCGAGCTCGCCGGAGCGTGTGAGGTCGGCCAGAGTCACCTCGGCGCTCTTGCGGATGTCATCGCCATTATCGATGCTTGCAGGGCTGTCCGAGGGGGCCGTGTAGGTCTTGATCTTGATGGACTGGGGATGTGAGCTATGATTGTGATTGAGTATGTATTGGTAGGTACTTACGTCGGGAAGGTTGAGGCTTTGGGCGGCTTTAAGCATCCCCTCCGTCATGGAGGTGGAAGAGTTGGGGTTGATCAAGAGGATGTTCATTGCAAGGGTTGTGAGATTGATAAGCCTTTGCTGTGGAAAAGGGTTGATTGAATTGCTGTGTCTGTTTTGGCCTCTCTCCTCCCCTCCTTCCCTCCTCTATTGTCTCTTTCTTGCCATCGTCAAGTTGAGGTAATTCCTGTCGGTGGCGTTGGAGGAGGGGTGTCTCAGAGTCACTAGCAGGGAATATGTCACGTGATCTTGATTATGATTAATGATCTCGTCGCAGACACTCTATCTTGATTGCTCAATCATTGATTGAATCCCAGGCTACCGGATGAGAAGCACTGCTCAGTGGGCGAAGTCGTAATGGTTATCTGGTGCTGTGAGTATTTAGGAGGAATGAATCTCGGTGACCCGCCCTGACCGAGCCACACCGAGTCTCTCACCGCCCGGGCCACTTCTTCAACGCGGTGCTGCCACAGTGCACAGCCCCAGCCCAGCCCACTGTCCGTGCTGGGTGTCGTGTCGCCAGCCTCCACCGTCAGTGACCTACCCCACCATTGACGCCGCCCGACGCACCTCGAACACCAAGGCCACTGCATCCGTGACCTTGCTTCACACCCAACACCAGCCTCGCTGCCACCAAACAGCTCGGCCGCGCATCCCGCCTCCAAACCCATCTCTTCCAAAGCTCCCCGCCAGATCTCAACATGTCGGAAGCTCCAATTGGTAAGCTCCGACGGCCCCGGGGCTGCTGCCTCTCCTCCTCGACTCCTCACCATTGCTGACGACGTCACCCAGTCCTCGATGGAGGCACCGGCTTCCTCAAGGTCGGCTACGCCGCGCAAAACTTCCCCGAGTTCCAGTTCCCCTCCATGGTCGGCCGTCCCATCCTGCGAACCGAAGAAAAGGGCGACAATGATATCGTCATCAAGGACATCATGTGCGGCGACGAGGCAGCCGCGGCGCGCACCATGCTCCAGATCAGCTACCCCATGGAGAACGGCATCGTCAAGAAATGGGACGACATGCAGCACCTCTGGGACTACACCTTTTTCGAAAAGATGAAGATTGACCCCCGCGGGCGCAAGATCCTCCTCACCGAACCGCCCATGAACCCCCTCAAGAACCGGGAGCAAATGGCCGAGGTCATGTTTGAGCGCTACGGCTTTGGCGGTGTCTACGTCGCCATCCAGGCCGTCCTGGCCCTCTACGCCCAGGGTAAGAAATGCCTTCCGTCTACCGTGCACTTGCACCTTTGCCCCCGCTGACCCTTCGCTTCTCCAGGTCTCAGCTCCGGTGTCGTAGTCGACTCGGGCGACGGTGTCACCCACATTGTGCCCGTGTACGAGTCGGTCGTGCTCAACCACCTCACGAGGAGGCTGGACGTTGCCGGCCGCGACGTCACCCGCAACCTCATCGCGCTGCTGCTGCGCCGTGGCTATGCCCTCAACAGGACGGCCGACTTTGAGACGGTGCGCCAGATCAAGGAGAAGCTCTGCTACGTCTCGTACGACCTCGAGCTCGACAAGCGCCTGAGCGAGGAAACGACGACGCTCGTCGAGAGCTACACCCTTCCCGACGGCCGCGTCATCCGCGTCGGCAGCGAGCGCTTCGAGGCCCCCGAGTGCCTGTTCCAGCCCCACCTCGTCGACTGCGAGCAGCCCGGCATCGCCGAGTTCCTCTTCAACACCATCCAGGCTGCCGACGTCGACGTGCGCTCCTCCCTCTTCAAGGCCATTGTTCTTTCTGGCGGCAGCAGCATGTACCCCGGTCTTCCCTCGCGGCTGGAGAAGGAGCTCAAGCAGCTCTGGCTCACGCGCGTCCTGGGCGGCAACCCGGAGCGGTTAAGCAAGTTCAAGGTGCGGATAGAGGATCCCCCGCGCCGCAGGCACATGGTCTTCCTCGGCGGTGCCGTCCTGGCCAACATCATGGCCGAGAACGAGAGCATGTGGGTCACCAAGGCCGAGTGGGACGAGCAAGGCACGCGGGTGCTCGAGAAGCTGGGACCCCGATAGGTGGGCAACCGGGTGGGCAGCGCGGGGATGGGTCCGGAGGAGGGAGCAGGCCGCCGGGTGGGCGAGCATGTTTGATTCTTTTTCGAGCCAGGTTAGAGCAGAGCATTATGAAAAGTCCAACATCTCACAGCCTGGGGCAGTATTTGGCGGCGGACCTTGAGGTTGCATTTTTGGCTGACCTAGGCCTTGACAGACAGACAGCCTACTATCTCTCAAGGGGTTGGCTCCCAGTCTACACGCCATACTCTACGACATATGGAGACTCCTCCTCATCCTCGCACTTGTCCTTGGCCGCCTGCCGCTCCGCCCGCCTCACTCGCCACTCATCCACCGTAACTCGTGCCTTATCCAACGGGCTGTTCATGGCACCACCAAACGCAAGGAAGAGGCAAACAGCCCACACAGTCACCGTCAGAGGCCCGGCAATCGTCCAAAACCGCCTCTGAATACCTTCAAAGTCCAACCCGTCCGGCCCGTCGCCCATGCTCAGGTACGCGGCCACAAAGCCCGGCGGCAGGAAAAACACCGTCACAATCGTAAAGATCATCATGGCGCGGCTGTTCTGGTCCGCCATGATCTCCGCCATCCCGCGGACCTCATCCGCCAGATGATCGCACGCCTTGTCCATCCGCTGGAAGTGCTTGCTCTGCTGCAAAAGTCGCGAGCCGGTCCTCTCGAACACGGCGAACTCGAGCTGCTCAAAGGCGTCTACTTCTTCAGCGACGGGAGCGGTGCGAGAATCCGGTGAGAGAACGGCCGCAAAAACTTCGATGGCCTTGAACTGGGTAGAAATGAATTCGCTGACGAGGGTCATTTCGTCTTTGAGCGCGCCGATGCTCAGCACCAGGCGTTTCTCTGGCCGCCGCAGGACGTGAGAGCGCTGTTACTCGTCATCAGCTACTTCTTCTTCTCTTCATGACCCAAGGCCGACTTACCTGTATCTTGAGATAGCCATCGTAAAGATCGGCCACATGTTTGTCCTTGTAAACAGGAATCCTCGTCAGGTTCCAAATGACCTGCGCGGCAACGTACGAAGGCTGGACCATCTCCATCAGCCGCCCCTTGATCAAGCCGTCGGCTCTGCCCGAAGACAGTTCAGGTGACGCCAGAGCCCTTTCAGCGTTATAAACTTGCTCTTCGACAGCAGCCCCAAGTCTGTACACAGCTCGGCGCTGAATGTCCAGCCTTGTGCTGCTCAGATGCCGCACCTTTGACTGGATCACGTCATCCTTGAAGCGCCACGAGACAGTATCCAGAAGCCGGGGCAAGGCGCAGAGGAATACCACGAGCAGCTTGAAGGCTTTGAAAAGCGGCGGCGGTAACCCAGCGATTGGTCGTCGGAAGCCGTCTTGGTAGAGCACTCCTGCCTGTATGCTTGCTGTTTTGCGGGCGACACCCGCCATGGTCTTGCAGCAACGGCGCAGGATTTCCGAGTATGACTCCCGAAGCCTCTCTTCGCTGCCTTCTTTCAAAGTGAGCACATACTCTCCGAGACTTGCGTCGCCTCCGAGTCCGACGGCGTGCGACCGGCGGAGGTGGGCAATAGCTCCTGAAGACTTATCATAGACTCGGCCTTTTTCGCAGTCCTCGCAGCTCGTGTTTCCGGGTCGGGGCAACTCTGTCTGAGCCCGCAGAGCGATCACCCATCTATTGGTCTTGGCCTCGGTTGGGGTGTCATCTGAGTCGGGGTCGGGAATGTCGGCATCATCTGCGTAGTCTAGTATTGCCGTCGTGACAGGGTCCTGAAATGCTCGTCAGCCTCAAGCAGGCAACTCTGCCTCTTCTGGGCAGTCGGATTAAAACCACCTACATCCAGGACTCCGGACAGCGCCCCAAAGCATCGGGATATTGACGGAGCCGGGAGGTCCTTGGGTGCAAAGGCTTCAAAGACCCTCGTGCACAGATCGAGCAAGTTGTCCGCCAAACTCGCGATCCTGCCACCATCGTCATGGGAGAACCGACCTCTATGATGGAATGATGCTTGCTGAGCGCAGTTCTGCTGCCCCTTGAGGGATTTGCGCCTGTACTCAAAGTCTTTGAAGCTTTTCGACTGTGATTCGTAAAACACGTCGGTTTCTTGGAACGCCTTGTATGAGTCTTCGATCAGACCATCGAGGTGAGGCTTCTCGGGGATTCTCATGATGCCCGACTCGACGAGTGCTAGGCGCTTCATGAGAGCATCGCCGCTCTCGGAAAGCTCTGCATCGGCAGGCAGCCAGCTGAGAATCGGGGGCACCCTGGGATCCGACTCGGGAACTTCGAGAATCACTGACTTCTCTTCCTCTTCTACTACAACGCAGATCTATCGTCAGCAATGGCTTAGGCCAAATGATCTCTCCATAATACTTGCCTTTGGCTTTTGCTCGATCTTGCGATAGAAAGTTCAAATCGTTCTCGTCGTGATCCAGGGTAATGTGACTCGAGGCCTCAGAGGAGGGAAGATGGGTCTTTGACCGACTTCTCAAAGACGAAGCGGCCGACCGAGTCGTCCTTGGGCTCCTTGACCCGATTCCGTCATCCGAGCCAGTCCTTGGCGAGGAGATGAAGGAGGCCTTTCCATCATTGCTGGACTCGGAATCAGATAGATATTCGTACTCGAGCTGCCAGCGTATCATTGGTATATCGTTGCCTTTGAGCAGGGCGGACCATTTCCCCGCTGTGAGCTCTTCTCCCGAGGCAGTTTCCAGTCGCACAATCGAGGCGTCGTACACGTCATGATCCATGCTTTCGGCATGGTGTCGTACAACACCTTGTAGCTCCTATCCCGGAATGTCAGCGCTTGTCGCTCGTAAGCTGCTTATGTTGGACAGACGGACAAAAAAGCTCCTGCACTGGTCGAGTGGTGCAAAGCTCAGCCGGTTCTGGTTATCAATCAGCTGCACTATCTGGTTCGCGCTGTCTTTCGATGGGACAGGATCCGATACGGTGATGTTGTCGCTCTCCAGCTGCGAGCGAGATACGTCGCCGTAAGTGATCAGGCCTGCTCCGATGTCAGCAATACTGGCTGTGATTGACTGTAACGCATCCCTCTCATCATAACTCACCAGATTTGGTAACAAGAATCCAGGTTTGACCTTCCCACAAGATCTCGTCCGTTTTGGCCCCCTCTTGCTTACGGAACTGCTGCGTCTTGTCATGTGCCGCCGTCTGGTCGAGCTGGCCAAAGGCCTCGTGCAGTCGGCGTGACGGACAATACGCCTGGTTCGGCTCTGGAGCTAGCTTGCGGTTGAATTTAGCCACGTGAAGATTTGGAATGGAGGCAAAGACTGGCGAAAGGTCGGTGAGATCTCGGTTTTCATCCTTGAGATGGATGTCGCAGCGCAAAACCGTTCCAGGTTTGATGTGCCAGTCCTTGTCCCTTTTCTTGTCCCTGAGCTTTTGGAAGAGCCTCACTACCGCGTTCCGCAGTGCGATATCTTGAGCGAGCTCGAAACAAGCAATGTTCTGCTCTGGATGTGAGCATTGGACGTCAAAGTGCATGCGTCATGCTCGGACATTGCTAACCTCGAACTCGTTGAAACTCATGTGACGCCGCTGAACATGGCTAGATTTTGAATGTCAGACCCGTAAGTGCAGAAGGGGTGGCCGGTGTGTAACTCACATCCAGACCATGTCACTTGGAGAGTTTTGTTGATTCCCGGCTTTCAAAGTCGCGGCTCTGACGAGCTCCAGAGGTTCAGAGCCATCACTTCCCATGATCCGTGCGGAGGATAATCGGAGGCAGTCTGATGGTTCCAAGACCCTTTCTAAGCCATTGAAAGTCGGCCGACGTTGCACCTTGAACTCCATCTCGTCAAGGTCGTCCCTAGACATGGCCAGGGAGAAGACTGCCCCTTCGTCGAGGACAAACTCGCGCAAGGAGCCTGGGCCGGTTTCATCTCGGGAAGAGCTGCTTGTGAAAGTTGAGTTTGAGCCTCCAGATCTGCTGCCTCCCGAGCTTCCGCTTGAGCTGGAACTAGAATCGGAATGATCTGAAGGAGGCGGCCTGGGCCGTGGAAGAGACCGTTTCGCCAGCGGCTGTAGTGGCCACGATGTTCTGGGCTTGGAAGGTTGAACAGCTTGAGCCTTCGCGACAACTTGGACGAGACTGCCGGGGCCGTCTTGTGGGATATCAATGGGCTGATTCTTTACCTTCTTCTTCAAGCTTTTCTTCGGAGCTTTTCCCGTGAGCCATGCGAGGAATGCATGTGAAGTCTGTTTCTTCAACCTGGGCTTGGGAAGAGGCCCCTCAGTTTCCTCGATTACGACGACTTCGTCTTTCGTATCCTCCGACTGTACCCGATCCGATGCTAAATTGTAAAGCGTCCCAGGCGGTGGAGGAGGTTTGGCCCCAGGTTGGAAAGCTGAAGGCGGGGGTGGTGGTGGTGGCATGCCGGGCTGGAAACGACGTGGGTTCGTTTCCGGCCACATCTTCATTACGAATCGACCACCGGGCCGGACGGCTCTCTCCCAAAAGGATGGCAGAACGATGCGTTCCTGGGCATCGTATATGTCGTACTGACCCTGGAGAACAGGTGTGCGGATCCTTCCGACGTGATTGAAGGTATCACGAATCACTCCATCGAATTGCTGTCTTCTCGTCAGCGCATGTCGCAGTGCAGTTGCTGAAGAGTTTCAGTCGTGTCGTCGCGCACCTTCCACGTTCGCACGCCCTCGTAGGGAAATAAATACTTGCGTCCGACGGCATCGAGGAAGTGAACCCCGTTCTCATCGGTCACTTCATCTGCTTCCGTGGCGGTCTGGGGATCAGGTTGGTTCCCGGCGTCCGCAGCAGCTTCCATCGTAGGAACTGGGGCTGGAGTAGTCGGGGTAGGTTGTGCGCCGACATCTTCAACATCGTCGACATCTTCAACGGTGGCGGTGTTGCCTTGCTGCATCGCGGCTTCAGGTCTGGCACCTTTGGCGAGTCGCCTCGTACAGGAAGATCACACACCGAGGGGGAGCACGGTGATTTATCAACCACCCATGCACAGCAAGGCTTTTTCTTGGCCCCCACCCGGGGTCTCTCTCTTTGCGACAGCGTGTCTGCTGCAATGCACATGCAGGCAGGCCTGTTCAGCTTTCTTCCATTTCAGGGTTGGCGGGGCCACAGTCAGGCTGGCGCTCAAGTCAGTGCAATAGGCTGGCAAACGAGAAAGAGCGACACCTGAGAGATGCATTTTCTCCGAAAGGTTGATTGGATGAATTTGATATGGACTTCTGATGGTGCGACGCTTCAACTCAGTTGCTGCGCAAGCCTAGTTGGACGTTGTGATCGCTATTACTTGCGTTGCTGACTCTCCTCGTTGTCGTTGGTCTACTTGAGTGATTGAGAATGAAGTTTCGGCCTGGAATTACATGTCAAGAGACGCCTCTAGTTCAATCGGAAGCAGGTCATCTCGCGCATGGTAGCGTCCCTCCACCAACAGGCTGGTTTCTGTCAGAGTCTATCTCGCAGCAGTCAAAAGAACATGACGATGTACTTACCGCCTTCTGCGATTGTACCCCTACCGTCGGCCCAGTACTGTTAACACGTTAGCAGGTGATCCACCGCCAGGGAGACAGGTGACCTACCGCACACCAGTCACCCGAGGGGTGGTGGTTCTGCGTGTTCATGTACGTGCAGGCCTCGTGTACCTTGACTGCAGATGTTGTTAGTTGGCAATAGTATCTCAGCAGAGGGGAAACACCCACGGCCGTTGTTGAATGTGTGAACATAGTTGTTGGCATACCACCGGCCGTCGGCTGCCTGGGCCCAAGCATTGGTTCCGACGGCGAGCGACAGGGCCGTGGCCAGAGTAGAGAGGGCGGTAGGGATGTGCATTGCGTCAGTAGTTGTGTTGGGTCGGCGAATTTGGAAGGCACTGCAGATCTGTGATGAAGCTGTCGTTGAGTTCTGGGTGGGACAGGATTTATACCCGAACATTCCGTCAAAATGGCCGAGGCGCGGCAACAGCTCAAAACGGTATTTGCAATGGATGTGAATGCAATCTGACAACAGGCATTTGTTGCTGGTTGTGACCCTGAACCCGACCCAACCAATATCAGCTCTTGGCTGATATGTTGGTCTCCATCCATGTCTGCGGGCTGTGCTGGGGCCCGTCATCGGGAGCGTCTGGTAACATCGCAAGAGTGCGAATGGGCCAATGAGCCTGTGCTGTTCTCCTGGCACGTATTTTTGGTGGCCAAAGAGGGGCATGATGAGCTTTTGCATCCTTTGAATGAATTTTACGGTCGAATCCTTCTTTTGAGAATAGACCCATGGTTCTGCATGATGGACTTAAGGGTGGCTGACGAGTCGCAACGGTGGTTGAAGGATTGCCAGCCAATATCGACATCCTCAAAGTACCTAGGAACCGTTCTTCCGAGCATCGAGGTCTGCGAGTGATCCGCCGCTGCACCAATTGAAATTGTTTTGGCCGAAGAAGATGCTCCACCGTCTGACCCAGGTCATGTCGTCTGCACCGCCGAGGTTGCCTTCAGTGTTTGGATTTGGAGTGGAAGCGAAGGTGATGGCCTCAAGAAATGAAATGTCGCTGTTATAGTGAGTGCAGCTCCATTGTCGTCGGTGGGGCTCTTATCCATGCCAGTGGACCCAAAAGCGGCGATGGACAGGGGCTCGGGCCAGGCCGGCAGTGGCAGCGGCGCATCTGGGGGAAGGACCGGCCAGCAGCGGGAAAGACCAAACGGACCAACACGCTGCTGCAAGGGAAAGCACGCCTCGTGTTGGCTATCTCGCGCCCCTTCCCTCTGTCTGCCCTTTGCCCGCTGCCCACGACGACCTGACTGACGACGCGACGACATCTCTCTCTCCTCCGCAGACCATCCCATATCATCGGTCTCCCTTACTGCTGTATGATCCTTGGCTGCTGCATCACTTGTGAGCGCATTGATATCGCAAACCGCCTTTCATATCGCGCATTCTTCTCCTGCTCAGCTTGACTCGACTCGACTTGCGCCCCCAAGACACATCGCGTTGAGATTCACCCGCCAGCATCTCGCGACGCGACATTGATACGACGACTCGCAACTCGCGCTCGGCCTCGCTTCGCATCCCATCGCACCCCATCGCATCGACTCGCTTCACGGATCCCAGGTCAGGCGCTGATCCTGACCGCTGCCAACCCACAGTGCGGCGCGGTTCCCCACGCTGCCCACAGGCTAGGTCGCTTCATCCTTGCTGCCCACCCGGCAGTCGCAGTCGCAAGAGAGAAGGAAGCCTGCGATCATTCCCGTCGGCGGCTGTCCACCACCCTCATCGCCCGGCCGGTCGGTGCCAGTTGCGCGTCCCCTAGAAACACAAGCTCCCCCACAGCCACAGCCGGATCGCATTCCCGGTGCATCGCTCGTGCCTAGTCAAGCAGCAAGCAGTCGGGCCTTCACAGCGCCTCTCGAGAGAAGCCACGAGAAGCCCAGGTTCGGTCGTGATCCAGAGGCGGTGGCGGCGGAGTCCCGGGCGCGTACGAAGGACGACTCAATCGCCAGCTCGGCTACCCGAGTGACTCGAGAACGACGACGAAGACGTCAATTGGGACGGGGGTTCCTCGTAAAAGAAAGGACTTTTGGGGGAGGCGGCGGCGGCTGAACCGAAGGAAATATGAGCCAGACGAACCCGCCATCGGGCACTTCGGCACCCACGTCCGTGGCTGCCAGCGTGCGAACAGGTGCCCTGAAGCGCAGTGTCCAGGCCGCCTTTGACGGTATGTCGTTTTCCCGTCTCGTCATCACTTCTGATTTGATCGCCCTGCATTGCGCTGAGGTGGGCTGCGTTTACGCTGCTCTGTACTGCATTGCGTTCCGCATTGTTCGTCCCCCCCCGATGCTTCTTCGGCGGCGCCCTGGCAATTTCTCCGCCTAAATTCATTCGTTCGTCACTGTCATTTCCCCGAAGTCCACACCCGAGATCCGCCTGGGCCGGGATTGCATTGCGGGCGTCCATGGGAAACGAGCCGTCGTCGAAACTCACCCGCACAGGGCTTCTTCGACAAGACACTACATGACTCTGTTTCCTCCCTCTGGGCCCTTTTTTTATTTTTATTACCGTACACTGCCCACTTACCCAACTCGCCCCTATTTTCCCATCATCAACGGGGCTGATCTTTTGGCCCGGGCACCAGTCAGTGTCCTGGCGGCGCCCAGCAGAGCGGGCCAAGTGTCCGAAAGAGCTCAGCAGACCCAGGTCGCCGGAGACGGGGCGGGACAGGGACCCTCGCTTCCACCTTCATCCTCCTCTGCATCTGCATCTGCAACGTCCATTTTGCTTCCCTGGTGCATATATCCCGCCCATCAACCAGCCCGGGCCCTGTTTAGGCGCGAACTCGAGAATTGGGGGCCACACCTCGTCCCGTGACGCCCGGCCTGCATCTTTTGTCTTACGCGGGTCCCTCTCTCTGTTCGGCAAGCCCAACGACAAACGCTTGCCCTCTCCCCCCATCGACGTCTCAACCTTGTTCGGGCGGGACTCCCGAGGCCTCCTCTTGTCGCCCCTCGTGCCGTTTGCGCTGTCGGCACCCGGCCTCGCTTGTCGAATATCCGGACTGCTGCCCGTGGCGAGATGCCCTAGGCTTCTTTGAGCGCTCGGCATTTGATCGGCGGTGTGGCACCAAGCGGCCAGTCCGTCCTGAGCCTGTGTCCAGTCTGTGATATTTACAGACCTCCTTGCCTGCCTGCCAGCCTGCCTAGAACCCCTGGCTTCGCGAGTGCGAGTTGGTTCTGCCTGCTCAGCCCAACATGTGGCGAAGCGGAGGTTATGGCGGCCTGCAAATTCCCTGTACTTCAAACCCTCCCCCCTCATACGTTCATAAACCCTCTATTTTTTGAGTGAGTGCTGATCAGCTGTCTAGACCCATCTGATCGTGGCAGCGGCCATGAGCGGTATCAGCCCAAGGTCAGGATTGTGGAGAGATACAAGGTCGTCGGCTTTATTAGCAGCGGAACCTATGGTCGAGTCTACAAGGCCCTGGGCCGCCAAGGCCAGACGGGCGAGTTCGCCATCAAAAAGTTCAAGCCCGACAAGGAGGGCGAGCAGATCTCATATACCGGCATCTCCCAGAGCGCCATCCGAGAAATGTCATTATGCAGCGAGTTGAGTCACGCCAACGTCATCAGACTTGTCGAGATCATCCTCGAGGACAAGTGCATCTTCATGGTCTTCGAGTACGCCGAGCATGATCTTCTTCAGATTATCCACCATCACACACAACAACCACGGCACCCAATTCCGGCCCAGACGGTCAAGAGCATCATGTTCCAGCTCCTCAACGGCTGTCAGTACCTGCACTCAAATTGGGTCCTCCACCGCGACCTCAAGCCGGCCAACATCATGGTCACGTCCGCCGGGGAGGTCAAGATTGGAGATCTGGGCCTGGCACGCCGCTTCGACAAACCTCTTCATTCTCTATTTAGCGGAGATAAGGTTGTCGTGACTATATGGTATCGCGCACCTGAACTCATACTCGGCACAAGACACTACACGCCCGCCATCGACATGTGGGCCATCGGATGCATCTTTGCCGAGCTGCTGTCCCTCCGACCCATCTTCAAGGGGGAGGAGGCAAAGATGGACAGCAAGAAGACTGTCCCCTTCCAGCGCAACCAGATGCAGAAGATTGTGGACATCATGGGTATGCCGACCAAGGAGCGATGGCCCCTACTGTCGTCCATGCCCGAATACTCGGCCCTGGCGACGCTGTCATCGCCCATGGGCCATCACGCCCACCATCATAGGGGCCACGGGGGCGTGCCTCAGGGTTCAAGCCTCGAGAAATGGTACTGGACCACCGTCAGTCAGAGCACCGCGAGCAACGCGGCGCAGGCCGCCCAGTCTACCGCCCCGCTGGTTTCCCTAGGCGTCGAGGGCTACAAGCTGCTCGCCAGCCTGCTCGAGTACGACCCCGTGGAGCGCCTGACGGCCGCCAAGGCGCTCCAGCACCCCTTCTTCTCAACAGGAGATCGCCTCAACGCGACCGCATTCGAGGGCCTTAAGAACGAGTATCCTCACCGACGCGTCAGTCAGGACGATAATGACATTCGAACCAACAGCCTCCCGGGTACCAAGCGTAGCGGGCTGCCAGACGACTCTCTGAGGCCGGACAAGAGGATGAAGCATTAGGAAGGTGACCTCCCCCCGTCGCCAAAAATGCGAAAGCGCAAAAGGGCATCGTCTTGCCATGACCCGAGCAGGATCTGGCGCGTTCCAGTCGATACTCCTTATTTTAACAGCTCCCCGATGACGCCCGCTGGCCATCAACGTGGATACATAGATCAACCCAGGCCGGACAAGAGGATGAAGCATTAGGATGATGGCCTCCCCCCGTTGCCAAGAGTCACGAGGGCAAGGTCTTGTTATGGCCCAGAGAGGACGTGGGCCATGCTTGTCGATACTCCTTATTTTTTCAGCTCCCCGATGACGCCCGTTGGCCATCAACGTGGATACATAGATCAACCCAAGATGCCCGCTATGCTTCAACCTGCGCCGCCCGGTCCGACGTTTTCTCAGGCCATGTCGCTCGACCCTGAAACATACGCACTCTCACGCGGAATGACGGATGCATATATCCGAAGGTGGATAGAAGATCAACAGGAGTAGACATAGCAATCAATAACACCAACTGATTCTCCCTCAACACCCCACACGGCGACATGCAGACACGGCAAGCTTTTTGATGTTGTTTCATTTTTTGAGAGAATCATGAACCCATTCCCTCCCGTTGCACGCCTCGTACTCTTGTCGAGTATTTTGTGTTCATTGTGGACACCTAGGGAAGAAAATAGATGTGCCGATGGATGCCAAAGAAGCCAGAGCCGTCCGTAACGCACACAAAAACAAGACCCTCGCCGCTCCCCGCGTCCCCGACAGGCGGGGCGGAGGGTCGAGGAGAGCCCATTCCTCCCCGCGACTTTCAATCCGCACGCCAGTCCGGCCGGGCCGTCGGAGGGCTGCTGCCGATTCGGGAGGGCGACGCCGGAGGGGCACGACGTCCCTGTCCTGGCCATCCTCGCGCCCGCCTCCCTGCCCGTCGTCGTCGTCGATCGCGTCGAGGCATCCCGGCCGGGGGTATCGGTCCTTGCCCCCTTTCTCGCATGGTGGCGAGACGCTTACTCCTTCTTCTTCTTGGCACCCTTGACCTTTGCCGTACCCCGCAGCGTCTTCTGGCGGTTCTTGCGCTGCTTGCCTGTGGGGGGAGTTAGTTGTGTTCGGGAGCACACGAAAAGTCCCATCGAGGGTGTTTGGGTTGTACGCACGCTGCTGCCTGCCGGCCCTCTCGGCCTTGGTGGCGAGGCCGACGCGGACGAGGCGGTAGTTGGGCTCGAACTTCTTCATGGCCTCGGGGGAGTCGTAGACGAGGGCGAAGCCGGTGGTCTTGCCGCCACCGAACTGGGTGCGCAGACCGAAGACGGAGATCTGGTCCTTGACGGCCTTGTACAGGGAGCCGAGCTTCTCGCGGAGCTCCTCCTTGGAGATGTTGGCGCGGCCAGGGTGGAGGATGTCACTGCAAGAGGGGGAGCCCGTCAGCAAATTGGTTCCATGGCCGCTATTGTCTCTTGTGATCTGATATTGAACGGAACGGGCGGTCGTTGATGGCGGGTTGATTGAGGTCGGTCGGTCGGCGCGCGCAGATATCATTCGCCACCCCACGTCGGCCACGAGAAAATATCGTCAAAGTCGTCGAAATGTCGCGTCGGTCGATTTCGGGCGCGTTTCTCGTCGTCGTCGATTGTTCCGGGGTGGTGGTGATGGTGAATGTATCGCGCGCGTTGTTCCTCATCGCCCTCTTGTTCCCGCCCGTTGCCGATCCAACATTCGAAACCATCTGAGGAGAGAAGGGCACAACTCACACGACCATCTGCTTGCGGCCCAGCAGGGGGTTGCGGATGAACTTGCGAGTTCGCAGGGTGACGGGGGCGTCTTCCGCCATTTTCAAGACTGTTTGACGATGGTGGTCTCGAAAGGGTGAAGGGGGGTGGGTGGTTGTCGTCGACTCGCTCTTCTACACAACTCTCGAGAGGTTTTGGAGCGGGATGGGCGAGTAGAGAAAATTCGCGAGGGGCCGGCTGACTGGCTCGCTTAGCAAGCCCTAGAAATTGAGTGGGGGCTGGGCACAAGGGGGAGTTGGAAGGTGGATCATGTGACTTTTTTTTGCTGAGGTAAGGCTCGTGCTTGCCCGTGGTCGCGGGATGCCGTGCGTGGAGCTCCACTTTCTGCGTCTGCGTGTGGACTGTGCGTCGAGGAGCCGCTGCTTGATCCCTGACGGTTATGGGAGAGCCAGGGTCTTCAACAACGACTGATCTTTGCGGCAGGCAAAGGCGGAAAGCTTGGCCTGGCATTGCATTTCTGCACTTTGGACGGGGAGATGGACGAAGCATCTGGCAGTGGTCACGGGTCCGCCGCCTTGCGGTTCTGTCACCAGGTCCTACAGCTTGAGCAGGAGCTCGACTACCCGCCGCCAGAGGATCTGAGGGAGGCAGAGACACAGAGCCTGCTGTATCGGCGGCTCTTTTCAGAGGCTGATGATGGGCCGTGCTACGCGCCGCCGGCGCGGTATGCTGTCCGGGTTCTGAAGGAACTTATCCGGAGAATCGAGAGCAGCATCGAGGACTGGGATACTCATGTGAGTGCCATGTCCGTCGAGAACACATCATGTAAAAGAGACTGAAAGCCGGCCGTAGGAAGTCTCCGAGGACCTCATGGGCCGTATGGCCGAGCTGCTCGCAACACCCATGCCATCCGAGTTTGACTCTGCGCAGCAAAAGTCGTACGTGACCTACCACCTCTCGCGGATACAACGCGACGACGACGCCCCTGAGACAGAGGCTGCCATTACCCTTCTCGAGTCCAGATCCCTCATCTCGGCATCAGGTACCACGGGCTTGCGAACATGGGAAGCGGCGCTGCACCTCGGCGAGTATCTCTGCTCAAACCCGCATATCGTCCGGGGCCGAAACGTCCTCGAACTCGGCGC
The DNA here is from genome assembly GCA_014635975.1 of Plectosphaerella sp. P0831. Lineage (NCBI taxonomy): Eukaryota > Fungi > Ascomycota > Sordariomycetes > Glomerellales > Plectosphaerellaceae > Plectosphaerella > Plectosphaerella sp. P0831. Next base: position 9,178 of record JACAFV010000177.1, on the reverse strand, counting down.
CGGCACGGGCTACCTAGCCATCCTATGCGCCAAATTCCTCCACGCCCAGCGCGTCGTCGCCTCGGACGGCTCCGACGACGTGATCAACAACCTCCCCGAATCCCTCTTCCTCAACGGGCTGCAGGACGCCGACCGCGCCATCATCCCGATGGAGCTTCGCTGGGGCCACGCACTGGTCGGCACCGAGGACCGGGAGTGGAATGGAGGGGAGGCTGTTGATGTTGTTCTGGGTGCTGATATCACGTACGACGAGCGTATTCTCCCTGCGCTTGTGGGCACACTGGAGGAGTTGATGGGCATGTTTCCGGGCTTGGAGGTGCTCATATCGGCGACGCAGCGGAATGAGGCGACGTTTGAGTCGTTCCAGGCGCGGTGTAGGATGGCGGGACTGGGGTTGGAGGAGGTTGGATTTGGGGTGCCGGTGAGGGCGGCGCAGGGAGGGCCATTTTACAGCGATGCTGTGCCGATACGGATCTGTAGTGTGCGAAGGGGGGAGGGGAGGTAGGGTGTAGGTCAGTGTGGAATCCAGCCAACGCAAGCTGGGGAACGCCTGGCCATGTTGGCGACTTTGTTCAATTACCGTCAAAGTGTCGATGTCAGTGATGAGAGAATTGTTGAGCAGCCATGCCTACGACAGGTCGTGATGGCCTATAGTGTCATCATGTCAAGCCGTGGTCTTCATGAAGCTACGTTGGTACCATTGAGGTTGCCCCTATTCTGCCATCCGGGTGGCTAGTATACGATGGCAGGATAGGGGCACCCTCCGAGTTGAATATTTCGAGTCTTACAACAAGAAACACGACTGATTAGAATTGGTGGTCAATGTGAACTGATCCGGTCGTCGTCAGTAGCCATCGAAGCTCACAGCTTGACCAAGGCCCTGGCCGGGTTTGACACTTTGTCGCCTCTCAAGCCGGTACACAGAGCCCAAGGTGAGGATCGACGTGATGGTCATCATCAATGACATACTTTTGTTGTGGAATCGTCTTTAGTGGGACATGCACAGAAAGTCAAGAGTTCGCAAACTCACATCGGCGATGATAAGTCTCACTTTGGTCCATCAGTCTTGCAACACCTCACAACAGCAGGTCGAACTGCTCCGGAGGCCTGCATGGAAAATGCCCGCTCGCCCTGTGATAGCCAGGGGTCGACCCCAGCTGCTCACACCTAGGGCGAACATGATCGCCGCGTGCCACGCCTGGAGTGTCATCCCCGGTTGATCTCTGCCTCAAGTCGCCCAGAACAACAGGCAACATGATGCCAGCCGCGAGGCAAATGCCCCCAAGCCACAACACCCATACGATGGACGAAACCCAAAATGTGGCTGCTACGTCACCCTCAGACACACCCGAGGGAAGCGTTTGAAGATGTGGCTAAAGCGCCCTCCCCCCTTCTGAGGTCATACGCAGGTATGGCGTGCGACGTGTGTCGGTGGCAAAAGGGTCAGTCTGGAACGCGTCCCATGTCAGCACAGGCGCCGTCGATCTCGTTCGATCATTGGGCGGGGGCGCGATGGTCGCGAGGATCGGGATGTCGGGAGGGCTGGGCCGACCAGTTGATTGCCATGTCGGAGAGAATGAAGAAGTGGTTGTTGCCTCTTGGACGAAGGGGGGCGCGAAAGGGTTGCGAGAATTATGGGTGAGTGATATCAGGCTCGACCGGTGCCAAGTTTGGGAGGGAAGCTTTGGGCGTTGGGGGGAACATGTTGTTTGGGCGGTATTTTCAAGAGGAAGCGGGAGGGTCCCGGAGCTAGTATCGCCGGGCCCTGGGCTGAACCTGGCATGGAGAGAACGGTCGTGCAAGTTGTTGAGGTTTTTTTGCTCTAAGGCCGTCCAAAGATAAGGCTCAGGAAATCAGGGTCTCGGAGGCAGCCGTAGAGGCTATGAAGTCATAGGGGTGGACAAAGAGCCGCCCCGGGGAGAACGCCAAGTCCCTTTCATGATATGATGAATAGAGAGGTACTTGAGCCTGCTCTTTTGGTACTTACCCAACACTCGGACGAGGGAGCAAGTATCCCGGGTTTCTGGGCGCACGCTGCAACTGTGTGAACCTGCTTCATCGCGCTGGCGATCATGTCGCCGGGAAGGGTGGGACTGCAGGTACGGGGGGAAGATCATCTGCTGCTGCGGGCTGAAGGTTGAGTGCCCATGGCGGGGGTTGAAGATCGGAGGGTGTCGTCCGGGTTCGATTATTCGACGATGGAGCTGGGGTCGGTCAGACTGGGTCTACTCGGTGAGGATGAGGGGCCGGAGTCAGGTGCCAATGCCAGCATGTCGGATGTGGTTATCAGGCTGAGGCCGGAGCGACGTCCGGCTGATGTGACGCTGGCCGGCGTCCGGTGAGGAGAATTTCGTTTTTGTTTGTTTGTTCTCCTGACCCAGTGGCGCCGCCGGGCTGTCATTCCATTCCTTGGGTGTTTTGCTCGGACGGGGTCCTGAGGGAGGACCGTGACGTTCGCAGCAAGCCGTGACATCAGGCGAGATCCGAGGGAGGCGATGGCGTTGTAGAGCCGGTGGTTCCTGCGGCTTGGCACGTTGTTGGACAAAGAAGCGTGGGACGAGCGGGCAACGATGTAGCGCAGACACTATCTAGCGACGGCCCACGGGTCATGTGTGAAGCCGTTCAGGGGGGGGAGGACGCCGTGGTTCCCTTGGTTCTCGGACGGATCGTATCATACGAGGACGGGAGAAGGGTCCGTCTGGTCATGGTTGACGTAGTGCCTGGGGATTTCATTGCAAGTTCCCCGTGGCGTCGTCCGCGATTCCGATGTTGCGGAGCCGGACTGGAGCCAGGGATGGATGGGCCAGGGAATGGGGATAAGGGCAACGCAGGGGGGACAGGTGAAACAGTGGGAAAGCTTGGAGAGGCCCCAAGGCCCCAGAGCAGAGGAGGGGGAGATTTTCAGTGGCACGGGGCCCAGTGGCAGTCGATCTTCGGGGGGACTTTCAGCGCGTGTGTGCCCTGGATATGGGGAAAAGGGGGGCCCGAATACGTCACATCATATCTTGAGACGGAGCAAGCTCCTGGCTGACGGGTCGGAGCAGCTGGGACGGAGCAGATGCGACGGGACTTTTGGGCGCCTGTTAATTAATTGACTTGGGGAGGGTGAAGAATGGAAATGGGAATTTTTTTGTTTTTAGATTTACAGATTGGAGATGGGCATTGAAAAGCCCCGGCGTCAACACAGCCATTGAGAGAAGATCGGTATTAGAAGCTGACTCGCGATTTCCCGAATGCTTATCCCTTGCCAATATCCAACCGAACTTCCAGTCCTGGGCAAGCCACAGCTGCCTAGCCCCAGCCGCATAACCACGACGACGATCAGCCACAATTAGAGGATATTGCCCTTCAGCTCCGACAGCGCCCCCCCCTGACGTCGTCATTACAACCGTCCCTGTCGCGATTTGCCTGCCTTCCCGTTGCAGTTAGGTGCCGCATCTCTTCGATAAGACAGAAAAAAAAAAAACCAACGACAGGGCGGCAAGCAAGCACACCACCGCGTGTGGCCAAACCAAGGAAGCGGCTTGCGCGTGCTTGTGTGGTGACCCGCTTCGTATCCGCCCAATCCCCGCCGGGCAATTTCCATATTTGGAGTGCCGAAAGAGTCTAGAACGTCCAGCCTGTGGGGCACTTCCGACCCCTGTCAGTCCACTCGTGGTGGCTGTCTGTCACTCCAGTGTCTGCAGCGCAGCACGTTTGGCTTCCACTGGCAAGACAAGACAGCAAAGGCAAAGGGGGTGGCCCGTTCTCTCCATTCCCCGTTCCCCGTCACAGTCAAGTTCGGGTCCCACTGCCCACTGGCACTGGCACTCCAGTTACGCCATCACCCTTGTGTGCCCCCAGTCTCACCGACTGCACGGGCAAGCCGCTGGCAGGTTCCCTGAAAATCCCTGAACTCCGAGATCGAGTTTAATGAGCCCGGCCGTCCGCCACGAAGACGTCAATCTCGTGCTTTGATTGATACCGGCCGTCCTCATTATACTTGCCCTCGAAACGAAAATACTAGTACAGCCCAGGTGCCACTGCTGATACGACCCCCGACTCAGTTACTTCCCCTTCGCATTTTGCATCAAAGCCCCGGAACTCGCCCCTTGCTGTCAACGTCTCATCGCCGTTGGAGCCGCGCCTCGCCCTTATCATCCGCGAAACGCCCACCCCGTCCGACCTCTCACCTGCATATTAATTGCCCATCCATCCACTCACTGGACTTTGCCGCCTTGAAGAAAAGTCGACAAACCACCCCTCCTCCGTCTGGCCCAACCCACGCCCAGCCCATCCGTTTTCCCGTATCCGACGACGCCCCCTTTGACGCCCTATCAGGAACCCGTCAGCCAAGCATCTCCTGCAGCCCGCGCCGCCATTGGAGCACCATCTCAGCCCGACGACGGTCACCTGTGCTTTCGTGCTTGCATTCGCATCCATATCTGCAGCATCAACATCAGCAGCATCCTGTTGTTCCCGGCTTAAGAACGCAGTCCAGTCCCCCTCAACCAAACATCAGCCGTGCTCCCGCTCAACCCCAGCCCTCAGGCCTCCCCGGAAACTCGCAAGGTTTCCTCGTCCGTCATTTTTTGCCAACAGTTGGACTCGGAACTCACCCGGCCTCACCAACCTAGCACTGCTCGTCCATTCGGGCCCTCTGCCGTTCGCAACGCGGCCTCACACCGGTCGCCAATCACCAACCTTTCTCTTACCACACTCTTACACTACCGCCCGGGCGACCAGCCCCTTGGCACTACCACTCTCACAAATAAACACGGCGCCCCGACCCAGCCAGCCCAACCCCGCATCACCACACTGCACTGCACGCTCGCACCCTTCAGGCCTCCCACACCTCTTTTTGCCTCGCGATTACGCTCTAGCGCCTGCGTGTCTGTTCCCAGAACTCTCCAGGCACGCTACCGACGCAAGAGGTCGTGGCCCGCCACACCACACCACACCACCATCACCAGGTCGGACACCAACACCCAAGCCCCGGGCAGAGCCCACCGGCCGGCGCCAATCCTCCACAGGGATCGCCTGCCTACCTGGCTAGCACTAGTTTGGTACAAGCACGCTATCCTCCTGTACTGCACTAGGTACTGCTCGTACCTTCAATCCACCTGCGCCCCCAACTGCCACGCACCCCAGGGAACGCCCATCCTTGATAACTACCCTCGAGCTTCCACCTCGGGGACACCGGCCGTCTGGAATTCATCCTGATCTTCTTTGTCGCCTCATCTTTTTTCATGCTGCCTCCCCTCACAAGCAGCATTTAACCACTTACCTATTACCCCCATACGAATACCACCAGACCACCTTGCAACCCCGATTATCCACCGAGGTCGCCCCCTTCCGCCCGTATTATACGACCGATCCCCCCTTGGGAACTACAAGAACCACCTCCCACCCCAAACACCCACGCAACCAATTCCTCCTCCCGGTTGCTCTCTCAGTCAGACCTATCGATGGGATCATCAAGAGTCACGCGGCATCACTCCTACACACTACACGTGCCATCACGATCAACAATGTCTGCCACCATGATGCCGACACCACCAGACTCGCCCCGGCTGGACCACTCCGGTGGCTTCGCCATGCAAAAGTACTTTTTGCTGGCAGAACAGCACGAGGAGCTTCGCACAACACTCGAGACTATCCGCGCCTCAGCACAATACCCCTCCGTATCCATCCCGACAACAACATCCTCTAGCTCCTACGCCTCGACACCCGCCGTCTCCCCGACACGAGGCTCCTGCTCGCCATTTGGAAGCTCCTCACGTCACCACAGCCGCCGCTCCTCGCTGGCCGGCCCGCCCAAGACGCGTCGCAACAGCACCGCTCTGACAACGCTCGCCGACGAGTCCATCCTCTTCCAGCTCGCCGAGGAGGAGCAGCGCATGTTCGACGTCAACGAGGCCATGAAGCGCGCCCTTACAGAACTCCTCAATGGCGACCAGGCCCGTTCCGACAGGACATTTAGGAACTGGGTGCAGTGTCGCCTCATGGAGACGGAGAAGGAGTTGCGGTCGGAGCGTAGGCGTAAGAGCTCGCCATAGAACGACACGCCTCAACCGCCACCACCTCCTCCCCCACATTTACCACCCTCTACTTCGATTCGACATCTTCATCACTTCCTCCTTACGTGGACATAATGCGGCACACGGCCGCCGTAATCAAATGGGCCGTGGCCCCTGTACTCGGCTGAGCGGGGAGTCTGATATTGGGAGCATGGCGTTACAGGACACTCAAGTTGTCGACGAGCGATCGGAAATCGCCGCGACCTTATCTTTGGGATACATGCAAACCTGGCGAGGCATCTGCACACATTGGCGATCTATTTTCTTGTTTTTAATCACTTGGCCTCCGATGAGCGGGACATCATGCCATATCCGTCCGGGAAATGCCGGCGGATCTACTTGTAGGATAGCAACACTAGCATCCGGTCTCTACCTGCGACCCTGGGCGACACGACAAAAGTGGCACGACATGATTGCCTCTGGGTATGAAACAACTTTTTACCTGATCCAGGTTCAAGCACTACTGTACTACTCCCGCAAAGTGATGGTTAGATCAGATGTTCGCGACTCGGCGGCGCTAACAAACGCGCGGCGCCCTGGCGACGAGCGAGCCCGTCCAACCCCGGCCCGGTTTCGCCACCCGGTTCATGGTCGAGTTGTTCCTTCTTGTCTTGTCTTGTTGGCCGAGAGTCGGGGAAACGAGAGGACAATTGATGCGGTCGTCGGCGGCATCCGAGCGCGGCAAATCCTGGGGGAACCCCTCCTATTCTCCAGTCTCCGGTCCAAGCATGCAGCTTTCCCCGGATCTTGGCGCAACGAAGCATGCATGCCCACTGCCTGAGGTGACAGATGGGCCAACGCCAGGGGCCATGATTGGCCGTGTCGTGTGGTGTTTTGGAGGATTGCGGGCGGCACTGTGATGTCTGCCCACGATCACGCCACAAACACGCGTGTGCGATGCCATAGCCGCACTGTGCTATTGATGACTAATCTTCGACAAGCAACGTCAAATTGCCTTGGTTGCCCAAACCGCCAGGCGCGTCAAGGCTGCATGCGTCTTCAGTCTTTATCCATCACCACAGCTGCCGGCGCCGGCCAAAGCATATTCCAACGATCGCAGTCTCGGAAGGCCGCCAAGCCGAAACCACAGATCTTCCTCCGACAAAAATAAACTTACCGAATCGATTGTCGCTGCTGCCCCCCCAGCAATGTCGGTGCTCCTCGAGACCAGCGCCGGGGATATCGTGATCGACCTCCTGGTTGACTACGCCCCAAAACTGTGTGAAAAGTGCGTCCGCCCCTTCCCCCGGACCATTCCGCTCCATGCTCAGCTGACCAAAAGCGTGCGTCCAGCTTCCTGAAGCTCTGCAAAACGAAATACTACAATTTCTCGCCGGTCCACTCGATTCAGAAAAACTTCTCCTTCCAGACGGGCGACCCGCTGGGCCCGTGGTCCAAGGCGTCCGATGGCGGCACTTCGATATGGGGCAACGTCTCGGGCGAAAAGCGCGACAAGATGTTCCCTGCCCTCTTCCACCCCAAGCTGAAGCACCTCGAGCGCGGCACCGTCAGCATGGCCACAGTACCGGTCGAGTCGGACCCCGAGACGCGCCTGGCGGCTTCGCAGTTCATTGTCACCCTTGGCGAGGACACGGACTATTTGGACGGCAAGGCCGCCATCTTTGGCAAGGTTGTCGAGGGCTTTGACGTTTTGGAAAAGATCAACGAGGCTATTGTCGACGACAAAGGCCATCCGCTGGTCGATATCCGCATCAAGCACACCGTCATACTTGACGATCCTTACCCCGACCCTGCTGGATTGCGGGAGCCTAGCGCGTCGCCGCCTCCCAGCAAGGCTCAGCTCGCGACGGTGCGCATCGCAGACGAAGCGGCTCTGCACGAGGACGATGAGCTGGCCGAGGAGGACCTGGAGAAGCGGCGGCGGGAGCGTGAGGCACGTGCCCAAGCGCTGACGCTGGAGATGATGGGCGACCTACCCTTTGCCGAAGTGGCACCGCCCGAGAACGTGCTCTTCGTGTGCAAGCTGAACCCGGTGACGACCGATGGCGACCTGGAGCTCATCTTTGGCCGCTTCGGCAAGATCCTCAGCTGCGAGGTGATTCGCGACAAGAAGACGGGCGACAGCCTGCAGTACGCCTTTATCGAGTACGCCGACAAGGCGTCGTGCGAGGGGGCGTACTTCAAGATGCAGGACGTGCTCATCGACGACCGGCGTATCCACGTCGACTTTTCGCAGAGCGTCAGCAAGCTGAGCGACGTGTGGCGCAGCGACGAGAACAAGAAACGCAAGCAAAACGCCAACGGGGCGCGCGGCGGTTGGGGCGGCGTGGACGAGCTGGAGAAGAGGCGGCAGTACCGTGACCAGGATGATCGGCGCGACGAGCGCTACAATTTGGTGTATGGCGATGAGGAGATGAAGGGTCGCCATGCGCGGCAGGACGCGAGGCCGCCGCCGCGACAAGGGGGCGAAGAGGGCGGAGACAGGGAAGAGGGCGGCGGCCGCGACCAGGAAGAGGCGAGCCGCCGGCGGAGAAGCAGCAGGTCCAGAAGCCCCCGGGGCTCGTCGCGGCGGTACGACGGGCGGCGCGAGGACGATCGTCGGGCACCCGCCGGTGGCGACCGCAGGGACAGGAGAGACCGCGAGAGGGACCGAGGCGGAGATTATCGAGGCGGCGGTCGGAACCGCCACGATGATTCTAGAAGGAGGTAGCGAGGACTACCTAGGTAATCCACAATGCGCCCGAAGTCAGGGGGAGGGGGGGCCTCGATCGAGCGCAGAGGCGCCCTCCCGCGGGTTGACACATCACCTGCCACTACGATCCCGGTGCATGAAAAGCCCGCATGTGTATCTGCGTCGGGCTATCTTTCTTTGACTCTGCTCTTTTTGTCTACCTGCTTCATACCCTTGCCTGGGTCTGGGTCTAGGTCTGGGGTTTGCCGCAGCTGCCCGCACCGACATTTCTTGACGACTTGGTCCTCTCCACCGCCTTCTCCTCGCTCGCATATCGCTTCCCAGTAAGGCCTGTCGTTTGGGGTGGAGAGGAAGAGGTGCCAAGAGAAAGGCTGTCGTACAGACAAGAGGTCAGCCAGCCCCCCATATGCAACCCCTGCGTCTGTCTAAGGGGGAGGTCCGGAGGCGTCTCGCCCTTCTCTCTCTT
>JACAFV010000176.1:31053-63793 GCA_014635975.1 Plectosphaerella sp. P0831 | reverse complement strand
GGGAGGAGTGGGGTGAGAAGGCAGGGCTTTCTTTAGCAAGGGAATGAGGTTAACCTCAAACCACGAGTTGACTGTGTCGCGTCGGTGCGTTGAGCATCTTGATTCGTATAGCGGGATGAACCACGTCTCGCTGCTCTTAGAATACCTGTGCATTATACCAAGTTGCATTACAAGATCATGCATATTGGCGGCTTTGCCGATTCAGGCTTGAGATAGGTGGACACATACTCTTTGTAGACTGTAACGTAAAATCTCTGCCTATTGGCTATTTTCTTCACCTGTTATGACAGTCACCTGTGACCTGTCCCTTTGGTTTTGCCCACTACCTACCCATGGCCATCGTGTCCAATGTAATGTAAGCGATGAAGGCATATTATCTATCCACACACATGCAACAATAGAATAAACATAAAATAATAACAGATTCGAACCACCGAAAAGAATACATGAGGGGGCTGCCTTTCCATTAAAGAGACCAGAGGAATATCTTAGTATTTCCCGTAGGAACGTAAGCACCGAGGTGATAACATAGCGATAAGTAGGAGTGCTGAAGAGGTGGAAGTGGTCGGGGCGTGAGGAACCCCGAGCTGTAGAGGGACGTTGCCCGAGAAGCCCGAGTCCGAAGGGGAGGCGGGGGATGGGGGTATCGAATGGGGCAAGGCAGGGGCTGGTTTCATCAGGGAAGTCTTAGCTCTAAACTATCCTTTCCACTTAAGCTACCGTGCATGAAGCGGGTCTTTTGAGCACACCATCTCGTCTTCAGAATCCCATGAGAATATCCGCGCCCTACTCCGCACTGCCTCATCCCCAGATCTCGGAGTGGATTCTTGTCAAAGCTTACGCCTTGGCTCTGCTTGCTCTTCTCGTATCGGCTCCTCCATGCCCGGGCTGAAGCGCTAACACCGCCTCCACAAGCAATTCGATGGCTGGCTCGGCCGTCGCCTTTTAGGTGCACCGCCTACCCGTCTACTCTGCCAACCTCTCGCCTTGCGAACCTGAGATAGAATTATTTCCTCCACTTACTGTTCAAGCATACAGTACTGTCACCTATCTTTTCACCCATGTCGGCGTCAATCCAGCGCCCTACTATAGCCGAGATGGCTACTGCCAAGCGGGTACGCCTGATGGCTCCCGTCGTCTGCTTCGTCGTCCTCATCCTACTGGGCTTCTACTACGCTGAAAACTTCAGTATTCTACCCGGTACACAGGCCATCATTCACCAGCCCGCCGAAGTCGTGCCCCTCGACCCCAAAGACGGCATTGACTGGTCGCGCTTCGCATACGCGCAGTATGTTACCAATAGTATCTACCTTTGCAATTCTGTTATGTTCTTTGACCGGCTGCACAAGCTTGGTAGCAGGGCCGAACGCATCATGATGTACCCATCCAACATGCTTCCCGACCCCGAGGCTACCGAAGGCACGGGCGATGCGCAGCTCATTATCAAGGCACGCGACGAGTATGGGGTGAAGCTATCCCCTGTGATAGTCCAGCACAAGGCCAGCCAAGACGGTAGCCCATTTCCTCTCCCCTCCAAGTTCCTTTGCTTCAGATAAGAACTAACTCCCAGCAGCTACCTGGGCCGACTCCTTCACGAAACTCCTCGCCTTTAACCAGACCCAATATGACCGCGTCCTGTCGATGGACTCAGACTCTACCCTCCTTCAGAGTATGGACGAGCTATTCCTACTTCCCTCCGTCACCCTCGCCGCCCCTCGCGCCTATTGGCTCTGGCCCGACACCCAAATACTCTCCTCTCAGATCATTCTAGTTCAGCCTAGCGTCCAGGAGTTTGCCCGAGTTCAGGGCAAAGTTGATACCGCTAGCTCTAACGACTACGACATGGAGATAATCAACCAGCTATACCGCGATAGCGCCCTGGTACTTCCACATCGACCTTTCAATCTCCTTACCGGCGAGTTCAGAAGCAAGCAGCATACGTACTATCTCGGGAATGAAAATGAGGCCTGGGACCCTCTTGAAGCTTTCAATGAGGCTAAATTCATCCACTTCTCCGACTGGCCTATCCCTAAGCCTTGGATTACAGCCTCGAAAGACGCTTTACAAAAGCACCAGCCATCCTGCGAAGAAACCGGTTCGGCAATGGACTGTACATCGAGGTATCTATGGCATAGTTTGTACAGGGATTTTAGGGAACGGAGGCAGGTATGAGCGTTTCCTGTTATCATGAAGTTAGTGAGTTGCTCTGCTAACTATTAGTAGGAAGTTTGTGGTTGAAATGTAAAGCCTCACGACTTCCCGTTAGTGAGCGACGTCAAGGGGAGGCAGCTTTCTCCTGATACTTCAGGCGGGGGCAGCGTGGTTACCTAAGCATGGGAGGTATCCAGATAATAGATAAGGTGTTACACAGTGCAACGAGCTGCCTGACAGGTCGCTTGATAGCTGCCGCGTTGACCTGGTGGTGCCTGAGTCGTCTGCACTTGCCAGGAACGGACAACCCGCCGCCCAACTGTTAGCTTTTTAAAGGCCTGCATTAATGAATTTTCAAGGGGCGACCCCCGAGGAGATCGAAGCGGGCCTACCATATGAATATGGAGTGTGGGCCAAACAAGCATCATAAAGGCATGAAGCGGTAGAAAACATTTGGCGATTTTAGCGAGCACCGGGCAGACGACTCAGCGAAGTGACATCGCTTATATTACCCTGCACATAGGCTCAGAACAAAGTCGCATCCTGGTGGTTCCTTCGTTCACAATGAGGGCCATTTCCGAGTGTCTCTTGGGCTGATTCTCAGGTTTGGCGAGAGGGGAGAGAGCCGGCAGCGCCTCGGCTCATGGTGAAGTTGCGGGTGCCGCCGACGAACCGCCGAGTCCGAGTCGGGCACTTCTCCGACTCGACTTGAAGTACGGCCGGCGTTGGCCGTCTGACGCAGTACGGTTCTTGACCTTGGCACCCGCGCCCATCAGCATTGCCCTGCTCAAAATGAGATTCCTCGCTGGGGCTGAGAAAACCATCCTTGCGACACCTTGAGGACCCACCAGTAAGGGAGCATCTAGCGAGCGATGGTCAGGTGGCTCAGTGACCTGCGGGCATACAAGAGGAAAACACGTAGTCAAGCGCAAAAATGCACGTGACTCTCGTCTCGCCCTGCCGTTTTCGACAACCGCACACGCCTTCCCCTATTCGGCCAGCCACAACCTTCCCTCGGCCGTTCGGGGTTCTGTTTGCGCCGTGAAGCTCCGCAGCGCGCGGCACAGATAGAGCAAACCATGTATCAAGGCCAAGCATGATTCATAGTTGACCAGTCCCCATGCCGAAGGCCACCCCTACCTCAGCCCTACCGGCGCGCGGCAGATGAGGAATGCCGGTGCTTTTGGCGAACTTTTGATGCGGTAATTGCTCATCGCTGCACCGAGGGGCCGGGCGCGGCGCTTGCTCTGACACTTCGGTCTTCTCGGGCTAGCCAAGCAATGTCACGATCGAAGTAAAGGGAGAGTTGGATGCAGGCGCATAATGTATATAACCAACGGTGGAACCTCGCTCTTTTCTGGACGACACGAATGCACACACACACACACACAGAGCAACTGAATCGCACTCGCCTTTCCATACCGAGTCTACATCACAAAAAACCTCGCACCGTCAAACTGCCCACCCACCTGACCTTCAACCTATCAACCACTTCACAAGTTGAAATGGGCAAGACACTTGTCATCCTGGGGGCCGGCATTGCTGGCCTGCCCATTGCGCACCACGTCCTCAAGCACACCGTGCCCAAGGTCAAGGACCTCAAGGTGATCCTGGTGACTCCCAACACCGACCAGTAAGTCACCCACCACGCACCAGGTCCAGAGAGTAGTGGCTGACCCGAGCGACCCACAGCTACTGGAACCTCGCCAGCGTTCGCGTTGTCGTGCCCGGACAGTTCGGCAACGAAGCCGTCTTCTCGCCCATCGCCCCCGAGTTTGCCCAGTACCCCAAGGACAGCTTCGAGTTTGTGGCCGGTAAGGCCCAGGCGCTCGACGCCGACGCGAACCAGGTCACGGTCGCGACCAACACCGGGACTAGCCGCACAATCGTCTATGACGCGCTGGTCATTGCCACAGGCAGTCGCTACAAGGGCAACATGCCGTGGAAGGAGGTGGGCACGACCGAGGAGACAAAGGCCAAGCTCGACTGTCTGCGGGCGCAGATCGCATCCGCCAAGTCGGTCCTCGTGGCCGGCGGCGGCACCACAGGCATCGAGGTGGTGTCGGAGATTGCCTTCGAGTTCGGCAAGAAGGGCAAGGACGTCTACTTTGTCATTGACAAGCCGCTGCCCCTGGACGACAGGTGGCGCGAGGACATGCGGAAGAACATCACGGCCGAGATCGACAAGCTCGGCGCAAAGATCATCCCCAGCACGCGCGTGACGAGCGCGCAGTCCGACCCCACGGCCGACGGCCGCCACGAGGTCGAGCTCACGGACAAGAACGGCAAGACGCGCAAGCTGACGGTTGACGCTTACCTCCCGACCGTGGGCATGGTGCCCAACAGCGAATTCGTGCCGGCCAAGCTGCGCAACGACGCGGGCCTCGTGTTCCAGGACGAGACGCTACGCGTGCCAGGTTACGACAACCTGTTCGTTGTGGGCGACGTCGGCAACCTCGAGGTCTCGACGGCCGTCAAGGCGGACATGCAGCTGGTGCACCTGTCCAAGAACTTGCAAAAGTGGTTCGTTGGCGGCGGCGGCAAGACCGCCCTGGACAAGTATACGCCAGACACAAAGCTGATGGTCGCCGTCACGCTGGGCCGGAGCCGCGGCACGGGCCAGTTCGGCACATGGAAGCTCTTCAGCCTGATGGTGTACTTCCTGAAGGGCAAGTACTTGGGTACAGACACCAATAAGGACTTCGTCGCAGGCAAGAGGACGATCCAGGTCAAGGGGTGGTAGCCGTGGGGGTCTGGCTGTTGGAGGACTGTCGCGGGATACCAAGGGCGTTAGGATACGATACCTAGAACAGCGTAATTTGTCAATTTGTTTCTTCTCACTCTGGTCGCTTTGCCTGGACAACCGCCCGTCAAGACGTGGGCTTGACGGAGTTGAAGTCGAGATTTGGTGCTGACATCTGACCTACCCACGATGGGATGGATGCATCCATGTCGGCACCACACACACCTACTGGCAGGTACCCACTGATAAGTCGGCCGTCCCAGCGCTGCTGATGCTGCCTCCCACCGCCTTCCGCACACGGTCCAGCGCCGCCTCACTTGAACTACGAAACTCGCGGCTGGGAAAATTCCTTCTAGACTTTCTTCCCTTTTCTCTTCTTCACATCAGAAGCGAACAGGGCTGCCACGACCGGCATCCAGTCCCCTATGGTGCCGTGTTGCCTGCTCCCAGCTTTGGGAGCGCGCTCTGGAGAAGAATTCTTACCTTTAAAATTAGGAAGTTTCTCCTCTAGATTACTAGAGTGGAGGAGAAATTCTGAGTATGGGGTATATGCTATATGTCTTTTTGACGTTGATGTGAAAGCGGGCAAGGCCTCGGGCCTTTTCTCTGCAATGTACGGTTCCTATTCTAATGCCTCGTCAGTTTAAGTTTATTCCGCGGCCACAGCGTGCTAATAATATATAGCTGCGAGCAAGATCGTTACGTTCCAGCCTTATTTCGATTAGTCTCCCTGGAGACCGTGCTAAGCCTTTCGGCTAAGTCAGGGACAGGCGTGGAATATCGACGGCCGTGCCTCGACTCCGAATTAACGGCATGAGCTCTAGTTGTTGTCCCGGCTAAACGTACCGCTAACGCGGGCTCGGACTGACGTGCTCCTAGGGGGCTTGATCGCGGCCGAGATCTGCCTGGAGGGAGCGTGGTGCTGGGTCGAGGGACATAGGACGTCGTGAAGGGACTCATGGGAGGGGCTGGCGCATCAATCTTAGGTGGGGCGGGCCCGAGGAACCACAATGGACTATCAAGGCTTAACTAGGAGTTAAGCTTGCTTACTTGCTGGAGCATGGCTCTGAAGGTCTAATGTCAAGGTCCTGGGGAGGCATGGGCGGTGTCAAAGCTGGGTTGGTCGAGGCAAGTTCCGGACTGCTCCTGTTGGCAGTAATATTAAGGCAGTGCAATTCAAGCTTGTTGACGACTCCCGGATCTATGGTGTTCTATATTAAAGGACGATTCCCTTGCTCCAAGTCTAGCCACCGAGTTCTGCTTTCATGTCCCCACCTAGATACCACCAGGCCTGACTGACCTCGAGATCAATGTTCTTGGTTTTTCCTGGAACCATGATGTCTCCCCCGTTTCCCTCTGGAACATAGGCAACGTTTTCGTTCTAGAAGCACATTGTGTTAGCTGCCATCTCTCGTGTGGCCGAAGAACACATCAAGGGGCATGGCTGGACTACTTACAATTCCCAGACTGAGCTTGAGCATGCCATCAATCGGCTGAGGCACATACTCCTTGAGACCTTTTCCTTGGATCATGGCCACAATGTTTTCGCCAACTAGGTCAGCCTGGGCCATGGCTGTTCTGCCCATTTTGGGCCCCTCGCTCTCCGATATATCTCCGAGGGCAAACACATTCGGATGAGTATCATCCTCAACTTGGAGGGTCGGCCGTACAAGGATTCGGCCTGTGGTCTTCGATAAAAGGTGAGGAACAAACAGGGAGAGGAAGTCCGTGTTCGGAATTGCGCCCGTGCATGGGATCTGTACCACAGATGTCTGCGTTAGAAAAGCAGCTGTCGAACTGTTAGTGATAGGGAAGGGGTACCCACAATGAGATCGAACGACAGTTTCCTATTGTCCTTGAAGACCAACAGGCCGTTCTCCTGCTTTTCGTCACTGCCCACGGTAGACTTCCCGTCATTCCCCGTCGCAAGCTTTGGTCTCTCTCCCAGCATCACTTTGATGCTCATGCTTTCCAATTTGGACTCCACGAAGTCACTCAACCTCTTTCCAAAATTGGTAAGCAGCCTGTCCTTCGAGTGTATGAGCAAGATCTCCTTGTTCGGATACACGCTTCGGATGTCCGTCGACAGCTGTACACCCGCAGGACCCCCCCCAACAACGGCAATCTTCTCCGCTCGCTCGATCTTCGCTCTCAAATCTCTAATGTGGTCGCACGACTCGTCTCGATCCGTAGAAACCATCCGGGCTGGCAGCGTCTGTCGAAATCCGGTAGCGATGGCCAGGTAGGCATATGGAAGCTTTTGACCGGACTCCAATAGGACCTCTCGGTCTGTGACGCTAGTGACGGTGTCCCGAACAATCTCCCAACTCCCGTCAGGAGACTTCCCAAAAGCACCACCGATGGGTATAAACGCCTTCCTCTCGTCGCCCAGAACGGAGTATCGAGGGAAGTTGAAGTTGAAGTTGAAATGCGAATTCTTCTCGACGAGAACTACGCGATAGCCGGAAGGTAAAGACTGGGAAAGCCGCTTGGCAAGCTGGAGACCGGCAAAGGAGCCGCCAATCACCACCACATTGCGGGCATCTGGCGAGGCGTGATAGGTGTGTCGATGATACACAGCTTTCACCTGTTGAGAGAACAGCTTGGCGCTGGACTCGAAAATCGCAGAGGTAAAGTTGGTGAAAATCCGAACGGAATCGGGTGCCATTGAGACCGAGGTTCAGTGATGTTGCCGTGGAAGAAAGCACGTTGGGAAAAAACGAAAAGGCGAGAGCTGCGGGCATATGTGACGGAAGTGATTCAGCCGAAAACTATGCGCTCGTGGTGGTGGGTGGTGCACTATGAATTATCTCGAGCTTCCCGTCGTCACAGATCGGCCGAAAGTATGACCCGAGCCCGAGGGGGGCGGCGGGGCAAATTGGTCAGGCCTGGACTGACGTCGGAGTTCGGCTTCGGTGTAAGAAGACAAGGGCCACCTGCTGGCGCTAGTTTCTCCCAGAAAAACAAAAGCCAAGGTCCGAGACACCGAATACACCCCGCCCGAAGCCTCGCCGGCTTCTTTTCATGCAGGCAGCCATTTCAATGGCGGATTGAAGGGTCATTCCATCCAGGTGCAAGTCTGACTCGTGGTTCCAGTCCCAATAGAGGCGGCTCGGAGCTGATGAATGTAAAATGAGACTGGATACTAGCGAGTTAGAGCCGAAGACCGAGTCCGGGCATGTTTTAGGGGGAGAATGCAAAATTCATATAAGTGCCAGGTCTGCCGTGAGTCCCGCGTCAAGCAGCTCATGAGCCCCCCTCAAACATATCCTTGTCTTTTACACCCAATCCGAAACTCCTGTACGCCTTCTTGATTTGCAGCGATGACTCACTTGAACGACCAGAAGGCTGCCGAAGCCAGCGATATCACCGCTCCGGCAGAAGCTCCTGACGGGGGTACCCAGGCTTGGCTCACAGTTGCTGGATCTTCAGCGTGTCTCTTTGTCTCTTTTGGTTGGGTCAATTGCATCGGAGTTTTCCAGGACTACTACTTGGCACACCAGCTACGGGCATACACTGAGTCCGAAGTCAGTTGGATTCCATCTCTACAGAGTAGGCTCCTCGGCCCAGTCTTCAAGAGCACTGTTCGCTAAACAGAATGTGCCAGTCTTTTTCATGTTGTGTGGCGGTCCCTTCGTCGGCAAGGTTTTCGATGACTACGGTCCCCGGGCCCTCTTATGCACTGGCGCAATTCTTCACGTCTTTGGCTTGATGATGACGAGCATCTCAAAGACCTATTATCAAATCCTACTCAGCCAAGCTGTGTGCTCCGCCATTGGGGCATCCATGGTGTTCTACCCCGCCATATCTGCCGTGGGTCGAAGGTTTCAATGTGCTTTTTGTTCGTTGGTACTAACTGCCCTTCACAGACATCTACCTGGTTCACTAAGAAACGAGGCATTGCCCTCGGCATGGTCGCTGCCGGATCGTCTCTGGGCGGCATCATCTTCCCCCTGGTTGTCATTCATCTGATCCCTGATGCTGGATTCGGCTGGGCCATGCGCGTCTGTGCATTTTTAATACTGGCGCTTCTCATCTTTGCCATCTGTACGGTAAAGTCTCGCCTTGAACCAACCAAACGCCCGTTCAGCCCCGGAGCGTTTTTGCGACCACTCAAGCAGCCCGTTCTTTTGTTGTTGACCGCGGCCGTTTTCTTCTTTTTCTGTGAGTTATCCCATGGTTGTATCACGGTGGTGGCTATTAACAGTGGCCAGGGGGAATGTTCATTCCTTTCACATTCATCGTCGTGGCAGCACAAGAGCATGGCATGTCCACACAGCTGGCCAACTACTTGGTGGTGATCCTTAATGCTGGGAGGTCAGTTTTGACATCTTATTTTGATGGCTACATCTGCTGACTACGAATCAGCATAATTGGAAGGACGGCTCCGAACGCAATAGCCGACCATGTCGGCCATTTCAACGTCATGGTGGTCATGAGCTTCTTCACAACTATCCTTGTCTTGGTATTCTGGCTGCTCGCTACAGGAAAGGCAGCCATCATTACTTTCGCTGTACTTTTCGGCATCGGTTCTGGTGCAGGCATAGGCCTGACCCCTGCGCTTTGTGCGCACATCTCCCCTCCGAAAGATATGGGCACGTTCACTGGAACAGTGTTTGCTGTGGCATCTATTGCAGCGTTAACTGGCCCGCCAATCGGCGGGCAGCTCATATCTCTCGACAATGGTTCGTTCCGATACACAGCAATCTTCGCAGGAGTAAGCTGTGGTATCGGTACGGCTCTCTTTTTGCTCTGCAGGATCGTACTCCGCGGGATAAGAATGGCCAAGATCTGAACATCAATGGACAACCGAGGACTACTTCAGCATCGTCTTCGCTGTGGGTTTCGTCGAATCCTATACTCACAGTGGTACAAAGGAAGACAGGACTCAAAGAGGGTGTCTTGAGGCGAGCGCTGTTAGAGTTTTGCCAAAGGACAAGTTCCCAGTGAGAACTCCCCCCCTCCTTTCCCTCCCCTTTCCTTCCCCCCTCTCTTTCTGCGGAGTTTTCCTCTATTTCCCTCTCTTTTTTATTGAAAGGAAACATTGTACTATTAGAAAGGCGAAGCAATCACCCGCAGACATGGCTAATTATTAAATATTGGTTCAGTGCAGCTGACATTAACGGGAGGAATTGAGGTTTCCATCCTACCACGGCACTCGTTGCAAAGTATGTTCGGCATTGTTTTGCCTTTAAATTCATATGGTGCCGTCCTTAGAAGCAGAAGACTGAATCTCGGGCTGCATGACTTCGCACCCCTCTTTCCGGGCATGATGTACGGCCTATGTTCTGTGTCGGTTTGTTCGGGACGGCTAAATCATGTCCCTGGGTGGTGACCCGAGCTCGAGTGATAATGGGTCGATAATTTGCTGCATCTGTGACAGCGGAGGTGCCAAGAACGGTTGATCAATGTCCATCAAAGTCCAGTCGAAATCCATGTTGTAAAACATGTACATGTCCCCTTCCGACGCGTAAGATGCGTTACCCGGGGTTGTCTGAGACGAAGTTGCATACGTGAGCGGGAATCGCTGGTCGGGAATCCTAAACACGGGCTGCGCCTGTGTAGCACGGGCAGAGTTCGTCCACCCTAGCAAGAAATCAATGGCTGGGTAGCTTGACCCGTAGTGAGCACCATCGGGGAGCTGGACGCGTTGCTCTTCCCTGACAGTTTGGTCTCTTGCCTGCCTAGCTTTCAGCATCAGCCTTTTCATTGCATGCCACCTAATGGCCCGTCGAGGGTCTGATTGTGTGTCGCCAAACCGCGTTTGCACTAGTTCTTCCATGGCCCGCCAGGCACGTTCGACAAATTGGCCTTGAGTGCAGTGGCAGAGCTCTGACAGCAGAAAGGCGAGTGCATGCCACTGGAAGTACGTGGCAAAAAGCCAGCTCCATTTCCGCGTGCGAGGATCGTTGTCAAGCTGATTCGCGTACTCGATGGACTCAATTGAGACAAGGAAGAGTTTATCCCTGATGCGTTGGGATAAATTGTTCTGGTTCTGGGGTTGCTGAAAGGGGTGATACGCCATCAGCCAAATCTTGGACATGACCAGGTGCGTGAGAGTCGCTGCGGCCCAAATCGGCGGCACGGTGAGGTCCCCGTTGGCAAGATATGTCTCCCCTAGTCTCTGGTGACACCCTAAGATCCATCTCTCTTTTTCATCATCGTCCAATGATTCAAAGGAGGAGACAAGCTTGTCGGATCTTGTCGTCCCAATAGGTTCTTGTATAATCCGCCGGAAAATATTTGCGAGTTCGAAGCCAACGAGGCATATGGTCATCTCGGTAAACCCCACACGGCCCTCGGGGGGGTCGACCATTTGGGGGCTGAGGTCGGCGTCATTGATGTTCAAGGGCATTCGAGCATCGAAATGAGCGTCAACGATTGTGGCGTCGCGCCCGTGATCCTCCCTGAATACCCCCCCCTGGTCAGTTGAAAGAACGTACTAAACAGGACCCGAGGGAAACTTACGAAGCTCTTGCATCTAGAAGGCACACCTGCCACCACAGCCTTCTCCTCATTTCCGCCTCGAAAGGTGTCAGTCCGAAATGTGTCCCATCTCTATGCAGTCCAATCGCTTGAGCAATTCGCACCGCCAAACCCGTCAGCGCCCAGATTGCCGCTGCGCTGTCGTTGCGTCTGAGAACAGCGAGGAAGATAGTGAAAGATTGCAGAACTACCAGCTCAGCAGATTCGAGAAATTTTGACCGGGCGAGGGCTTGTTCGGTGGCGAAGCGGTAGCGAGCCAAGAGAGTGCCCTTGTCTTCGCCAAGCTCCGCGACGCAGTCCGCTGATGTGAGAGATGTAGCCACGCCTAGGAGCTGTCAGTCTCAACATCGCGCTGGGTAGATGAGGGAGAGGCAAAGGTATGCATGGCTTGACTCACTGTAGTAGATGGCGAATATCAAGGCTTCTGTTCCTCTTGAGACGCCATCCGAACAATTCCTAGCCCCCAAAACAACAGGCTCTACAGTCGGAAGGTGAAGAATCTTGACAAGAGGATCGACGTTGGTCTTGAAGATGGCCCACATCCGTGGCACCAACTCATGAGCGGGGTGTAGCGTTGTGAGGTTGACGTTGTGAGAAGAGAGTCCAAAGATGAATCCTCGACCAAATGCAAGATCCTGAGGTTGGTCGTCGAGGGGAGGCTCGTCTTCGCTTTCGCTTGGGTCGATCAAGATGGTTCGAAGGTCTTTGGCCTTTTACAAGTATGGATTAATGGTGTCCAGGACTAATCCGAGGCATTGCACATACCTCTTGGTCTATGTTGGCCCAGAAAGAATCATTGATGTACCTAGTCCCTTCCTGGTGAAGTATCAACTTTCCCAGCCTATGCTCAAGCGGGAGATGATTCGAATCTTCAGTAGTGGATGGGGGTCTTTCGCCGTGTCCGCGACCCCGAGGAGGATCGTTTGCGGACCCGGTAACACCTAGAGCTTTTAGCCTCCGATAGACGCGCTGGGCCTCGCGTGGGGAACCCAAGAACACCGACATACCATCATCAATTTCCACTTGACCCTGTTGCTTTAGCATGTCTATGATGCCCTCCAGGCGTGCCAGGCGCTCAACGAGGGCATCTTCGGGCCGTCTACGCGGCTTGCGGGACATGCGGCTAGAGGACGATGCCACACACTCGATTTTGGACCGTGCGCAATTACCACAGGGGCTTTTTCTGTCACCTGTAAGCGGGTCAGGCGTGTCGAAGATAGTCAGAGGAGAAGCAGACGAGGGGCGTTCACATTTGATCTTCCGGTTTCGACAACTCACACATGACCACCTGTTCTGGGAAACGATTCCTGCGCCGGCAGTGACTGGCGTTCCCTCAGCAGTCATCACCTCCGGCTGTATCGTTGCTGCGACCGGCGTGGTCATGCTTTGGGTCAGGACAGGAAGTCGTGGGCAGTGTGTTACATGAGAGAATTGGGAGAGATCTCACCAGCTGTGAAATCGACTTTAGTAGCCACCGCCTCCGACGTTTTCCCTGACACTGCCTCTGGGTGAAAGGCGGGGGTAGCGGAGAAGACCTATCATTGGCAGGCCTGCCGCGGTACGGGACTAGCACGAGACTGGCCTAGATAACCTAATCCGAATGCACTAATCCCATCATCTCAACCACGCGCCGCGACCCAGCGTATGTCGCCTTCGCTTTCCCGGGATTGCCACTGAGTACTGTAGGCACTCCATCAGCCAGATCTGTTACACCTTTGTGCGAAACAAACTTCCGCTTTCTCGTGGATGGAGTGGTTGCAGTGCACGGACCAGTCCGCTGACGGTACATACTAGTACATCAGGTCGCGGATGACTTTCGTTGTGTTAGTTGTTCAGCCCGGCTGTTTCTACTGCTGACACATCATGTGAGATGTACCGACAGAGTCACACAGACCACCAATCACAGCCTGGCCCTTGTACTCCGTGCGCAACTCGGCAATCATGAATGAATACATAAGAGGCGCGCTCTCCCCACCATGCACCCCGCCATCGGCAGGCCGGTATGTGCAATACTGTCTGTAGGGATAGCTCCCACGTGCGCTCCCACGTGCATCAGCTTCATCTCCGAAGTCCTCCACCAGCCACCACCGATGCCACTGGGCACTCTGGCCAGCTCATCACCATCGACTCCGACCAACAGCTCCTGGCATTGCTTCGCAGGTGTTAATCCCCCTTTTCCCAGAAGCCTTCACATCATCACAAAACGATGGCAGATCAAACAAGGTACGCCTACCAAAGGAGTCCGCCCAACAAAGGGCCCCAAACTGGGCCTATGGATACACGTGACTTTGTTTGATGACACTGTTCGATTGATGACACCGAACTCCATGGAAGCAACATGGGCCAAAACTACGCATCCTTCGTTCACACTGGCTTCAGCCATGGATGCAGACGACTCCCCGGGCGAATGGTCCAGCTCGGACGAGGTCGACATCCATGGTGGCAGACCCCCCGCCAGACAAGTTCAAAGCCAACTTCGCCCGGCGCGATCACCACTTTCTTTCGTAGCTTTGGTTGACTTTGATCCAGATCATCCTTACGACGAGAACCCACCCTCCTACATTCGGTACGGCCTGGAGTGGACGCTGCGATTGAATCAGAAAAAGATCGCATTCCAGACCGAGCCGGACGTGGTGCTTGCGCCGAATGACTTCTGGAACCACACTCTACGATCGAACCTCGAGAACGAACTATCGATGCTACACCAGAGACGAGCCTGCCAGGCCGAGACCACTTCGGTCACTGTTTCCGTCAATGCACGGGGCGAGGAAGATCTTACAAGGCGTTTTGATGGCTTGGGCATGACTTGGTCCGTGGTTGAAGAGCGGCTACGACGTTGGAGTCGTCTGCTCCTTGAGGGGAAGAAAATTCGAATCAAAGTAGTGTTCGACTACACGGATACCGACAGATCTGCCCGTGCCTCGGGCGTTGGGATCAGCCGACCCCTTTAACCTCAGTCAAGATAGGTTCTCAAGTCTGCCATGGTACATTTCGAGTGCCCAAAGGGATATCGGCCTCGTCTATTTGCGTAAATTCATTCCCCTTTTGGCTTATGACGGTCTAAGACGTCTTATGTCCAGCCCGTCCCCGCCGACGTATCTCCTCCGCCTCGGACAGCCTGCCTTAGCTCGTGTATATAAGAGCTAACTTATCGATAGTGTTAAGAGTGTACGTATAGTCGGAGCCAAGGGTCTTCTCGCGGCCGGCCAGAGTACGTCGATATATCTCCTCTACCTCGGCTAGCTTCCCTTAATCGGCGTAGAGGTGTCCTAAGTTATTACTGGCATCGAGAGTAGATAGGTGGTCGGGTCCAAGAGCCTTCTCGTATCCGCCCAGAGCGTGCCGGTATAATGCCTCGGCCTCGGGCAGTTTACCTTGATCGGCGTATAGGTTTCCTAGGTTGTTACTAGTGCTAAGAGTAGATATATAATCAGATCCAAGTATATTCTGGTACCCCCCTAGCGCACGCCAGTAAAATAACTCCGCCTCGGCAAACCTGCCTTAAGTCCTGTAGAGGCTTCCTATGTTGTCGACCACGGCGAGAGTGTCCGTGTGGTCAGGCCCAAGGGCCCTCTCGTACCCGTCCAGTGCACGTCGATATATCTCCTCCGCCTGGGACAGCTTGCCATTCTCCACGTAGAAAAGTCCTAGATTATTTACTGTACTTAGCGTGGACGGATGATTGGGCCTAAGGGCATGCTCACAGCCGTCCAACGCCAGCCGATACATCTTCTCCGTATTAGCTAGCTTGCCTTGGTCCGCGTAGAGACTTCCCAGGTTGTGAATAGTGTCGAGAGTCGACGTATATTTAAGCCTAAGGGCTTCCTTCTTGCCGACCAGCGTACGCCGATATAATATCTCGGCCTCGGCCCGTCTGCCCTAATCCGCGTACAGGTTTCCCAGATTATTCATAATGCTAAGGGCGGATGGGTGGTTAGGTCCTAGGGCCCTCTGGTAGCCGACTAGCGTACGTCGATATATCTCTTCCGCCTCCGATAGCTTGTATTGGTCGGCGTAGAGGACTCCTAGGCTGTTAATAGCGCTGAAAGCAGATGGGTGTTCGAGTCTAATGGCTTCCTCGCGGCCGGCTAATATACGCCGGTATAGCTCCTCCGCCTCGGCTAGCTTGCCTTGATCCGTATAGATAGTACCTAGGTTACTAACGGTATCGAGAGTGGACGTATGGTCGGGCTAAGAGCCTTCTCCTTACCGATGAGGGCGCGCCGATGCTTCTCTTCTTCCTCGGCTAGCTTGTCGACACTATTAAGGGAGGGCGGGGTATTAGGCTAAAGGGGCTTGTTGCGGTAGATTATAGTGAAGAGCGGGGGTTACGATTGATTCGGGTGAATATTAGTTTCTTAGGGCTCGGTATAATACGGTATCTTAAGACTACATTTAGGGCGCTTTCGGTATACTAACATCTGTTTCTCATTAGACTGTTTACGTAGTTGCTAAGCCTATATAACGCTAGTATAGAGGGACTGACTAAGTTATTTCGCTAATACGGCCTCTCTCGTCCGATATTAGTCGCTTAGCGTATATCGATCTCGTAGATTATATAAGAGAATAATTATTATAGTATCTTTGTTTATATTCTCTTACAGGCCGCCGAAGGTAGGAATTAGAACGTTCCCTAGCGTAGACGTCGTAGATTTGAGCTTCGGATACTTGCCTCGTAGAAAGACTTGAGAATTAGTAATGACGCCCTACGTGAGGGGACTCGGTTAGTCGCCTATGATAAGGATCTGGAGATGTGTCGGTAAGCCCTAATTAACGGTAGTCCTAGTAGGACGGTTGACGCTAGCCCTTCTGGTTGTCTATTAGCTGAAGCGTCATCGGGCTTACCCCTGCGTATTTGCCGTTATTATGTTGCTGGTGCCGGGGACGCTGCGACACGGTCACTTGACAGGCTGTTTAAATGGATATAGCGCCCTGATGATTGGCCAAACTTCCTTGACTCCTCACGGTGCTGCATGAGGGTGTTGGTTAGCGCCTTGCCCAGGGTCATTTCAGTACCTACCCAGTCGACCTTTGGGCTTAACACCCGGCCGTATCCGCAATTAACCCTAACGCCTCCTAAAGTTTGCCCTCTTTTGCTAACATGCCTTTTCTACCTTCGCTTAGCCTGGCTCGCCCGTGTCTTTCTCTATGACACCATAGTATACATTCCCCGCCTTCGTCCCTAGCCGTTAACGTCATCTTGCGTTCCTTCGGGCGATCTATCCTTTGATTTGACACATAACGCTTTCAGCTCAGACGAGATAACAGTCTCGGAACTTGGACTCGGCCAAACATGAGAATAGGGTGTCTTCAGTTCGCCCCAAATGTCGGCGACGTGGATAACAACCTCAACCGAGCCGACGCGGTCGTCACCTGTGATGGGACATCTCAACGATGGCGTCGCGGCTGGAGCCTAGCCTGGACGAGAACGCGCCGGATAGAGCGAAAGTCTCAAGCTACGGCCGACGGCTACAGAGCCTTCGCTGCAGTGGGCGCTTCCGCCAACACTGAAATCGCCACATTTTTGCAAATTCGATGTGCTGAAGTAAAGAGTGTGCAATTTGAGCAGCATATGCTACCATTTGATGTAATGGATGCTAAGCTAAATCATCATCGCCACTTGCTCCCGCCGCCCCGGCGCTACGAAGATATAGGATAGTAATCTGTATGTGCGATGTTCGCGTAGTATTGATCCCAATTGTGAAGACTTGATGTAAGTTGAGCTATCTAGTTCTCTAGTAACGGCTTCTAGCCTATAGTCACGTACCTATCGACGGCGTTAGTTTTCTTCCTTAAGTAACTCGAGCAGATATTAAACACTTATACCGGCTAGTAAGTATAGATCCTACGGTCCCGGAGGTCCTTCCTGACGCCCACGAGGAAGACCTCCACCTCCTCCCTAGTTATCCCTAGGCCGCGGGTCATCAGGGCTATACTAATAGTCTTAAGATTACCCTCGATATTAGCTAGAGTCTATAAGCCGACCTGCTTATGCTTAGGGTCCTTGGGCTATGTGTTGATGGGCCACTTAAAGACCTTGCGCTCGACGTTAACGAATCCTACGTCCTAGAGGCGTTCCTCGTGTTCGGCGGCGAGGTGGATCGGGCGGCCAAGGTTCTTAGCAGACTGGATGAAGCGTCTATTATACTACCACAAAGGGGATCCCTCCTTTAAGGTACCGTCGTCAGAGATAGAGGGGATACCGGGGTCCTGGAGCTTAATCCAGCCCCTAGCTCGAGGGGACTTGGCGTATAGTCAGCGGGCTGCGTTTTAATACTAATGGAGATGTAGTAGCTTACTTGTAAGCCTGCTTAAAGAATGGCTCCCAGCTCGCTAAGGAGCCGATAAGTATACGGACGAAGATATAGTCGAATTACTACGTCCACGTCTAAGGCTTTTCGACATCGTTAACCTCGAAACGCAGATTAGGAGGAACCCTGCCTCTACGGTCAGGTACTATATCATGCCAGCCAAGTTTAATAAGGATACTTACAAGCCAGGCTGGATAGGTGTAATATCGACTCCTACGACCTAGAGAATATAAGTACCGTTCAGCCTATACTTAGATAAGGAACGTACCTCGGCGTAGGGATACTCGTCCGCTGCAGATTATTATCTTAACGCGTCTAAGAGGCGCATATATACTCGGAAGGCTATATACCAAAGTCAATAGCCTAAATACCGGTGCCGGTACTAATATCCAGAACCCTCTTTACTATTTCGGCATTAGGAGAGAAGTACTTACGACCATCAAAGGTCAGAAGGAGCTAGTGGTTCTGGAAGTCTGTCCATGACATAAGCTGACGGTCGACCTTAAAGTAGCCAGTGACCACACTTACCCAGACGGTCTGACTCTTACTAGAGGCTTGTTAGTTAAGTTTAATAACTAGTTGTCCGTTATAGCAGAATCACCTCGTCGCTAGGGAGGAAGTAGTCTAGGGCGTACGTTAGTCTCGACTAGTAATACGGTTACTCGACTACCTACTCTCGTCCTTATAGTAAGCACGGCTATAGACTATATAAAACTCACGGAGGCTGGACCTTAGGGACGCGGTAGAGAGCTCTTCGTCCGTCTGTAACTTAACTAGTTAGAATTAAGTAGCTAGAGTATCGTTCGCGTACTATACTACCCCTAGAACGGAGTCGTCGTTAAACGTATCGGCTTCCTGGAGAGGTGTTAGCGGGTTATAACAGCCTTAGTATGGTTCGATACGGGTTAATATATACTAACTAGGTAGATATCTCACTAGGAGAGGTCGCCGACTTGGGCGACTCTATAACCGGCGCGGGTATATTAGTGGAAGCTATATTAAATACGACCCGGCGGTTAGTATAAGCGGATTATAAAGGAATAATCGATAGAAAAGGTAGGAAATCAGAGGGAGAATATATCTCCCACCTTAGGTAGCATGGGCGACTAACCGCCAACTAACTATTATGTTGAGGCGTGACTTGGTAGCGGGGGAATAATAATGTATTAGGAATAGCGTTGTCCTGCTCCAGGGAATCCGAGGGGCGCCATCGCTCGCTCGAAAGATAACCGGGCCGAGCGGGGTTGTGAGCCGGTTCCGTAGCGCAGGGGTCTACTCTAATTAATTACCCCCCTTCCTGATCACCCCCCCTACTCGGCAAAAATTCCCCGCCGACGTGACCCGCACATCATGACGAGACTGACCTCGTAGAATGGGTCTTGTCGATGGGCGAGCAAGGGATGCCGCCGACTGTGGCCTATCCTCGCCGGATGGTCGACTTCTTACAATCCTCTTGATAGACGGAGCCGAGGTGGAAGGAGAGTTACTGATCGAGGGGTACCGGGTGGTTCGAGTCTGTGCGCCAGTGTTTGCCTGGCTGAACCCCCGAAATTATGACGTCGCGCTGATTTTGTTTCGGGCTAAGAATCCATATATATTGGATGCCGTCAGAGCCTGAAGATTAGAGTAGAGAAGAAGCAGGAAATAAGAAACAAAGCCTCCAGCGTTGGGGTATCTGGCGTGTAAGACGAAGTGGAACAAGAACCAACAGTCGGGACAAAAGGCAACCCCTCATACAAAACCCTTCCTCTCTTAGCATACGGTATGCCAGAGGGTAGGGAGCGGCGCGCTTACGGGCCATTAGCCTCCTGTCGGGCAGGGAGCCGCGACCGCCCGCAGCTATGTCGTTGCCGCCTCCGCCGGACCAGCGCTCCAGCGCTTTGGGGCATTACCACCACTAATAACAGCAGCAGCGGCATCACATACAGCCTCCAGACGCCGAGCTTATGACTGCGGACGAACAGGCTATATACCTATTACTTTACACTTTCGACCCCGCGACCTCTAAAGGCTTTAGTACCGAGGTCGTATTACCTCACCCCCCCCCCGTGAAACCGCCCCTAAGCGTNACCTCTAAAGGCTTTAGTACCGAGGTCGTATTACCTCACCCCCCCCCCGTGAAACCGCCCCTAAGCGTCCTCTACTCGGGGGACATCCGAACACCTATTAAGCCGACACGTACGCCTATCACGGCTATAACGGGCAGACCTTCGAGAAACGGGAAATAGCGGCTGTTCCGTTACACTAAGACTAGCCGCCGCCCGACATTACTACGCTTAAGTATGTCCAACGTATAAGGACGGCGACTAACGGGCGGGCGGGCAGGGTAAGTCTGCCTGGGCGTGGTGGCGCGCCAAGGGTTCACAGGGACGACGGCACACCGGACGGGGCGGCGATCATTCTCGTAATAATTTCCGCTACGGGACCTAAGCTTACGCTTCCCCGGACATGAACCGGAGTCCAGGGGCATTTGCTCCATCTCTTGGGGGCTGTTGATGCTTTAGGCATGGCCACACGGCTTCGAGAGCGGCCGAACATTCCCGATCGCCCAGGGACCTGACGATCGCCTGGCTTGTCAACTGTCAACCGCCACGATTCTGCCCGCGCCCTCCTTGACTGCAGCAAGCCTCGTTCGTCTGAACTCGGCTGCAGTGCCAAAATCACACGCCCTTCCCCAGCATCATCATGCGCAAGCCGAAGATAGCCACAGTGGCCAGCAAGGGCGGTCAGCCGTCCAACAAGACAGGCGACAGGGACCGATCATCTTCGTGGCGCACAGCCTCGGCGGCATCGTCGTCAAAGATGTACGTCGCTGCCTGTTAATAAAATTTGCCACCCTGTTTCGCAAATAATCTGCTGACCTGTCCAGGCAATTCACCGCGCCGAGGCCCTGCAGGTCTTGCGCAACGTGACGTCCATCAGCGCATCAGGAGCGAATCCGGGCAGAAGCTTCTAGTGGGGGCTGGTTTGACAGCGCGTGACGATTCTCGAGCAATGTCAACGGGCATAGAACCGATATCTCGGTCGAAGAGGACTTCAATTCAGGTGAAATAAACTCGGTAGCGACGGGACGGCTTCAAATATCGGCCATGAATGCGATCCTCGCGCATGAATCTCAGTGCGGCCGTGAACCTACGCATAATGCAACCAAGAACCCTCCCTTCTCAGGCTCCTCTTCTCCCCCCTGGTCTTGTCCACCCATACATCCACACCCGAGACAGCGTCGCCTGGACACATTCTATACTTTAAGAGGAGAGAAAGCACCTCGGCGTAGCTAAACTCCGATTCCGGAACCCGACTAGCAAAGTCATCAGCAAGCCGCTCGACGGTAGTAATATCGTCGGAACCTCTAAAGACGAGGCGAAAGAGCTGCCCGATAAGCTCTCTATCGGCAAGTCGGAACTTAACCTTAACGTCCACACGGCCAGGCCGGATCAATACGTCGTCCAGGCGCTCGACATAATTCGTAGTCATAATAAGGAGTCGGCCCTCTTAAGAACCCACCCCATCGAGCGCGTTAAGAAGCCCAGAGAGGGTCATTTTCTTTCCGTGCTTCTTCTCCGAGCCGCCAGAAACAGAATCGGAAACTTCGTCTTTGCTTTCTACCCGGTTCGAAGTCGCAGCGTCAATATCTTCCAGGAGGATAACACAGTTCTAAGGCAGTTTAGCCAATAAACTAGTCAAAGCCGCATCATCGAGGTCGGCGAGGCTAAGAATATAGATATCCAGGCCGAAATGCCAGGCAATCGAAAAGCTAAAACTAGATTTCCCAGTACCTAGTAGCCCATACAGCAAGTATCCTCGTCGGTATAGAAGGCCTCGCTCGATATACCATTCCCGCGTACTCGAGTCAAGAAACGTATCCATATCGCTCAAAACAGCCTCTTTCACCTTAGCGTCATAGAGGACGGTTAAGACGTCTCGGTTACTTCTCGTCTTAGACTCCTCCCACTGTCCGCCCCTTAGCTCGAAGATAAGGGTTTTCCCACGGAGTTCCTCAAGGAACTTTTTACGGCTTTCCTCCATTAGAGCCTTCAGGATGTCCGTCGACCATCCGAAGCACCAGAGCGAGACTTCTTCCGCTTCTCGGGCGAAGACAGAGTCGCTGTTTTGCTTTTCGACGCGCCTGAAGGCAATCCAATGGTCCATGTAGCGGAACCAGAACTCGCCTTTCCACGGCGCATACTAAAGGGGCTTCTTGTACGGACAACGTGAAGTAGGGGCGTACGCCTTCTTCAGGTCAACGGTGACAAGGGAAGAGTTAACATCTTTAAAAAAGGGCTGGACGGAAAGCCAGGCAAGGAGCATGCCGTGGGACTCGTCCCTGCAGGAAAGATGGAGTGTTGAGGCTGGAGAGTGTGAGTGAGGTATCTCGACGGCATTACTTTTAGGTGGATAACTTACTATAATAGCTCCTCACCATCCTCCAAAGCCATTAATAAACATACTCATACAAAAACAGCAGTAAACCAAGAAAGCAAAGAAGTGGAATGATAGCATCTAAGTCAATGCCAGTATAGTATTAAATGATCAGGGAGACACGAGAGAACCCAGGAAGGAACATGTCCAGGATGGAGGCATGTCTGTCCAAGACGGATGAAGAAGATGGATTGGTGTTGTCTATCGCCATGGCTGTAATAGACAGAAGGATGACAAGTTAACGGAATGAGTAGCAATAGTGGTTTAAGACTGAGATTAGTGTAGAAGCGAGGCATAAGGATGGGAATAGGCAACTCGGGCTTTATATATCTGGTCAGGAGGATTCAAGACATCAGCCCGACCGCGCGTGTCAACAGACCACCAACGTTCCCACGCACTTCCCTCTCTTTCTCCATGATGTGGATTATATCACGCACAGACGCCAACCCGCAGGTCAACCAGCAGGCCAACTGTGCACGTCGCTGGGAGACAAGAAGGGAAAGAAGACGTCTTACACGGCGTGAGACAGTGAATCTCCATACCACGCCTGCGGTAACGAGATGCGTACAGGCCACCGTGCGGCCCGTACTGGGACTCGAATGCTCGCGTCAACATTCGATGGAAAGCGGGATGGGGAAGCTCTGCCGTCACTCCACCAACTCTCCGACCTCGTCGATCTTGCACAGTGGTGAAAAAGGAAGCTCTTCGGCTGAAGTGGGGACCTTCTCTCTGCGGGATCCGGTGGATCCGCCATCGCCAGCGATGACGACCATCTTCGTCGAAATGTCTGCATGCCTGGCCGCGCTATCCATGTGTATATTGCGTTGCGTCGCGGGGTACTGGAAGTGTTCCCCACCTGTCTCAACATGTTATCGCGGGTGTCGATAGCCTCTTGACCAGGGTGTTCACTACCCCGTGATTGTGGGGGTCTGGCAGGGCATACACATGCGTGGCGGTGCGTATACAGACAGGGGCGCTCTCAGGATTGTGATTGTGAGTGCCTCGGCGGCAGTACTAGCACAGCGGATAATGCCAGGATACAAAGCAATGCTGCCAACAAGACTTGTCAAGCACTGTGTACTCCAACGTCCGATCGTTTGCGTGCTCCTCCCGTTCCAATCTCTCGGTGCATCCCCTCGGGTATTCGGTCAGCCGCGAGGCTTCAAATGGTCGGGGATGATTACCCACTGGCACGACAGGGTCTCAATCAAACTGTGCCGGTACCTCCGCAGGCGGTGCAGATACCTCCATCTTTGATACCATGATCACAATTTGCGCAATCAGGCATTTTCGTGTGTTCGGTGTGTTCGGTGTGTCTCAGGAAGAAGTTGCTGGTCTCTTGAAAAGTGTTGATACCAGAAACCCTGAAACATCTGGGCATCCGGTCTCTTAAATGACGACCTGCGCCCCACGGTTGGGCAAAAAGGGTTTCGGCCCGATGATTCGCCGCAAATTTCAATGCAACCCTTTGGTCTCGTCATTGGTGGCCGGCGGCCCATATATGATGACTGACGTGTTCACTCCTCTTGAGCCTTGTGACTCATGCTTCACTTCGTTTACTACGATGAATGAGTACACTCAGCACCTCCAATGTCAGATATGCTTTAGGATTTTCCCATCGAATGGTCAACTTCTCGATCACATCGAATCCTACCGCGTGAGTATCTTATTGCACGGTCAAACCACCCGTTCTTACTTAGCACAGTCGCGTGAACGGCTCCTCGTCACAGAGTTAGAACGATGTCGGATGCACGCTCCCCCCCGGGGCGGCGAAATCGTCGACGTCTTGATAGATGTCCAAGGAGACTCTTGCAACGATCCTCCTCAGCCTGATGCGCGGCTTGCCAGTGACCGTCTTGCATGCCCCTTTGCAGGGTGTGAAAGGCTGCAGCCATACACTACTCGTAACAATCTCCTTCGCCATTTCCAGACGCGTAAATGGCAGTCACTGCATCCGACAAGCCAATTTAACAGACTTATAGATATACAGTGCAACGAAACGTGCCCTTTATGTGAGAAATCCTTCAACAACGTGCAACAATTCATGAGACATGACTGCAGAACCAAACAATATGGTCCCCCCAGTATCCTGCTCCAGCAGCGGGCGAATCACTTCTTCAAGGTCACTGGTCTGGAGTTGGATCGACTTCAGGGTGCCTCCCTTCCCACCACCAGTGGGAAGAGAAGGAGGTCAAGAGACATTGCAGATTGCGACCTCGAACCGCTACCTAAAAGGAAAGAGGCAATGGCTGCCATTGAGAGCAACGAAGCCGCCAATAGCACCACCAACGCCGTTTCTCATAAGACCGCAGCCAACAGTCTTCTTCTACATGACAGCACCATCTCCCCACCAACTCCTCAACTTGATCGAACAAACTACCCCGCTCAACCCTATGCTTCGGATGTTGACTCGGTCACACTCCATGTGTTGGGCTCTAGGGATTCCAGGCTCAGTCTTGGGTATAATCCCCTGCCGTTGAATCCTGAAAAGGTTGGCGAAAGGGCATTTGCCGGACAGGCACCTCAGATGACAACCGAGATTCATGGTAATTGGAAGGTACCTCTGGGTTTGGGCATGCAGTATCTGGAAGTGAAGGCGATCGGACGTTTTCCCAGACGCTGGCAGCAACAGCTGCAGCGGATGGCGAGTGGGCCTTCTCAGAAACACTCACACATATAGACCTGACGGATGATGGCGTGTGGGCGTTCGGTGTTCCGGAGTTCATGCCACCTTGATACACACACGCAGTGCAGGAAAGCTAGAGGGCACAGCAATCACTCACTGGCAACCGTTGTGTCTATGTGTGACCTGAGCCAACCATGTGTCTAAGGCACCATATGAAATATCGCGAAAGGCTTGGATATCACCCTCTGCCGCTGATCGACTGTGACGGGCCCTGCGCTATCAAGTGAACTCCAATCTTGTCGCTTTGTATCATCCCTAGGAGATCCTTGCCATCTTTTGGTTTTGGGACCTGCAGTTCGGGCCAATTTCGCAGTTGATTCCGCGTCGCGAAGGCACAAGAAATCGGTGAGCCTTGTTTCGACTCGAAAGCCAGCCGCGCATCCATTATGACACTTGGACATCTCAGATTCATGCCAAAATTGAGGGTCAGATAGGTCAGACTCACTAGCCGCCATCCGCAATGGTCACTTCACTTGGCTCACTGCGAGCCTGCTGGAGCCTGGCAAGCGGGACTTCAAACATCCGATTAGATGCTCGAATGCTGCTCAGAACCTCCTGGGATGCGTTGTGGGATCCCCTGAAGAATGTCGCTTTGGAACCGGCTTTCCATAGCTGAACAACGAGGACGTCAGGGTTCACACCACCTTTTCGAAGTTGAAAAATGTGGCCTGGATCGTCTCGGATCCTCCGATAGTCACCAAGAGCGCACCATTCGAAAGACGCTTCTAGTATGGAACGAACGCGCTGTGAATGTCAGCAGTAGTTGCGGTAGAGGTCAAACTTCTCACCTTGTTTTCGAAAACATGCTGGCGATAGAATTCTAAGCCCTCGGTGGAGGAGGGGACGAACTGGCATGCTTGGGTTTCCATCTCCGATATGCCGTGACCGACTTCGGGGTCCGGTAAGTACACAAGCCCGTCATGTCGGAGACTTTGCAGGGAACTCTCGAGGTATGGACTTTCTGCAGTCATTCGTGTGGCTGGCGACAATAATCAGACACCGTGTTTGACGACACTGACCTTGGGTCAGAATATCCAGGCAAATCGTTCGAGCGGGGAAATGCCCTTTCACAGAGGTGGGGAGTCTGCTCACAAGCGGCCAATTGGATACGCCTATCTTTTATCTGTGGATCACACTTTTGTGAGCAAGGCAGATTGCATAGTCATCCCGCTCACAAATATGTGAGCAGCTGGCGGTTGTGGCTTGGCACTTGGCGCACTAGCGGCACCACTACGCCCAGGCAGACTTACCCTGCCCGCCCGCCCGTCAGTCGCCGTCCTTATGCGTTGGACATGCTTAAGCGTAGTAATGTCGGGCGGCGGCTAGTCTTAGTGTAACGGAATAGCCGCTGTTTCCCGTTTCTCGAAGGTCTGCCCGTTGTAGCCGTAATAGGCGTACGTGTCGGCTTAATAGGTGTTCGGATATCCCCCGAGCAGAGGACGCTTAGGGGCGGTTTCACGGGGGGTGAGGTGACACGACCTCGGTACTAAAGCCTTTGGAGGTCGCGGGGTCGAAAGTGCAAAGTAATAGGTGTGTAGCCTGTTCGTCCGCAGTCATAAGCTCGGCGTCTGCAGGCTAAAGAAGAGTGAGAACTCGAAATCTGAGATGTGATATCATCCGTCCCTGCGGTGGTGGTGGTGGGTGGACCAAGGAGAGGGGTGATTTGAGGCACTCCCGCCACGAAACTCGCAGCCGTGGGGCGGCACGCAGAAGCGCCTGCAGAACGACGCCAAGCACATCCTGTCCATGACCCAGATCATCCGCCGGAGCGCGCTCGAGGAGGCCGAGGTCCGACAGCACGGGTTGGTCGCTATGACCGCGTCGGCGATGGGCCTTGCTGAGGCTGCGGGGATGGGGGGTGCGAGTCGTGGTCCCTCCTCGTCTTCCGAGGCGTTGTCGCACGATTCGGACATCCCCTCGCCGGAAGACTCGCCGGAACAACCATCGCCCCCGCGGCGCTTCATGCTACCGAGAATACTGGGGTTTCTAGGCCGTGTCCTGCATCGGCGAAGCGCCCTTGACGCTGGCGTCCCCCGAAAGATCATTGACGCTTGGTACTCTACACGACCTAGACCACCCGTGACCCTACCAAGATGTGTGCGACGCGCTTGACCGCGTGTGGGCCGGGCGTATGAGAGGCCAACTGCGGCCAACGGCGCTTCTATCCAGGCTCCCTCCAATCTTAACTTGTCCTGGTCTGTTTACCGCGCGGTTGGTAATATGTCCTCTTGCTAGCCTTGTGTCATGCGCGAACTACGAATGCTGTTCTGGGACGATTAGTAAGCCTGGCATATAGTTGTATAAAGACCTCGCGGTGGTACGTCGTAATCTATCTATGAAGTTTAATACCCATTGCACCACCGCAGCCTAGTATTCGATTCCAGCTTTCCATCTATCGTACTAGAATCCGACTAGACTCCGTTCCGAGTAGGTCTTACCTTATTGTTCCGTACTATACGCTAACGAAAAGTAGAATATGTCGTTCTCGGACTTTCTCGTGGAATTCGTCGGCGTGCCCCGTAACTACTACGCTATCTTCACTTAGACGAACGAGGAGGATGGATCTGGCCACCTGTTCTATGTCAGGGGAGATATTTAGAACGGCATGATGTACGAGGCTAAAGCAGCCCGCAGGCCGGAAGACTTACATATATTCGTGAGTAAGTCGTATCTCGGCTGGGTGGACGTTGAGGACTACGGCCGCGTGAACGATATCTGTAGCGGTATCCCGCCACCGAAAAAGTAGTTCCAGGGCCCTAAGAGACTGTACCCGAAGGAGCCCTTGAGACGCTGCCAAGAATGGACTCAGGAAGTAGTCCAAGTATTGGAGAGCGGTGGGGTCTACGAAAACCAACCCTCGATCTAGCCCCCCTAGATCTGCCCCTAGATCTTGAGGCGCCCTCGGAGTACTGGGTCTGGAGCGAGGAGTATGGTTAATACTACTATGATAACGGCGATGGAACCTTTGAATGGGCAGGTTAGGGATACGGATCTTCTATAAAGCCTTAGTCAGGAAGCTAAGGAAAGGGGCATGGCAAAGGCAAGGACAGGAAGAGGAAGTAGCCGTAGCTACGCTTAGGCTCGAGCCCGGTATCGGGGAGGGATGCAACGGCGTATGAATTGAGAATATTCTGATCGTTCGGCTTCTCCTATCGTATAAGGTGGACGTTCCGGTGTGCAACTATGGCCAGTCAGGGTGGCTCTATACTCTTTAAGACTAGAGTTCCCGGAATAGTATGTCCATCCAGGCGTATTTATTTATGTACTCGTCCAGGGCCGTTATAACCTAGGAATGCTAGTTATCGTCCTACCGGCAGGAGAACATCGCTATGGTATATTCCTAAAAGCTGGGATACCACCCTGCTGCTTCCTAATCAAGTACTACTAACGTCCTATCGTTCCTTAGTAGGATGTTCTTCCGCTGAATATCTCTATGCGTAAAAACCGAGGGGTGATCGTGAAGTGTTAGAGGAAGAATACGTCGGTAGAATTCAGCCTTTCGATGTCCCGGGTTGTTATGGAGGTACTTTTTAACTATTGCGTCGAGTATTTGCTGCTCCGTGTCGAATGGACCCGATATTATCTGCCGGGTTGTATTATCGCCCGCCTAGAAAATAGAGTTATCGAATGGTCGCTTCCTAAGTAATCTAAAATAGCTAGGTGAGGGTATCCGGCGTAACTGGGTGACGTAGTATCGTAGCTTGCCTGCTACGTGCGCCTTCGCTTGGGTATCGAGGGTACTCTAGCGTGCTTCTAACGTCTCGCCGGCGATATTCTCTATGACGATATAGTTGGTCGGAAGCTTATTGCCTTTATGTCTGCGCGAAAAGATGGCGTAAACGGTAGGTACGGGGACCGTTGACGATTGTTTGACGAATAATATGTTCTCGCCTTCCGTTAAGGATACGGCCGCGCTATACTTGACGATAAAATGGTCCCTAACCCGGATAATACGGCGGCTGGGATAGTCTTGGAGGACGTCTTGCGAAGCTGCGATTGCTTCGGTTGTGGGTAAAGGCGTAGGGAGGTCGGGTGCTGAGAATAGCGGAAGGAGGGACTGGCTCCCTATTGCGTAAGGTCCGGTCCTTTTGTTGAATTTGAGTGTAAACGTGGACTATCGGACACTTGTAGTGGCTCGTACTAAGGCGTGACTGTCCTCGGTGTGTAAACTCGGCGTTTCAGGGCGACGGCTCTTTGGATACTTGATGATCTTACGTCGCTTTCTTCAGCAGCTTTAATATAGTATGCCCGAAGCCTGAGCGACTTCGCTGAGGTGGAGCGGAAAGGTTGAAAGGTTGAAGGTGGAGTAGGTTGGCAAATGTCGCAGCTACAGTGGGGTGCCAGTATTCGCAACACCCGTGGTAGCGTTTTACGCCTTACTAATCAGGCGCCGATTACTACGTAAGGTTACGTAAGGCTACAACACCTGCCTCAATACTTTATGTACCATCCGCGTGTCGCTAAAATTGGCTGTACGCGACGAGGCGTTAACTCTGATAGATTTACTAGAACTGCCTAATTAATCAGGTGCCAGGACTCCTTTGCAGCCAAGCGCCTTAGCCTGCCCTTGTTGGTGTTAAGCTATTTTCTGTAATACTGGACCTCCCTTCCTTCTACAACCAGCGTCGAAAACTCCGTAAGTAGCCCGCGCGAGTTATCGAGACCATAAGAATAACATCGTGGGCGCTTCAGACCTTTCCGGGGCGTCGTCATTACATCACTCTCTTCTTAGCAACACGACCTAAGGCACCCTACTCGCGTCCACTCTCCCTACCGCGCTTTATATCTTAACCAGCTAAGTAATCTAGTAGTATACTACGTCTACCTATCTCTATTAAGCCTATCGAAGATATCGAGCCTTTCTATATATATAATTACGATAGCTATCACCCGCTAAATATTAGTAGCCTAATCGGTAATCGTTATCGAGTTATTAATAAACTAGGCTACGGTAGCTACTCGACGGTTTAGTTAGCCCGCGATAAATAACTCCAGAGGCTTATTATAGTTAAAGTTTATACTAGAGAAGAAAGTCGCCGCGAGTTAGAATCTAAGATACTATCGCTCCTGGCGGCGATTCCTCTCGAGGCTAATAGAGACCCTGCCTTTAGGCGGGATATAATACCGTCGCTACTTAATATATTCTAAGTCTAAGGGCCGAACGGTACCTATACCTACCTCGTTACTACCGCTACTAGTAGCAGCCTAAGCAGGTCGAAACGAAATTCCGTCTTTCGCCCCTCTAGATCTATATATTACGCGCGCTATTACGGTATAGCTCGTACTCGTAATTACTTACTTATACGGTAACGGAATTATCCATAGAGGTAAGCCCTAATCTTAAGTAGGAGACGTATACGTACGTTAGAAGCTAACCCAGGCCGATATAGATCTTTATCTCGGTAATATCCTTCTTAAGCGTCCAGAGGCTTTAAGCTCCTATTCGACGAAGAGCTACGCGAGAGATAGGGGGAACCGGAGGAAGAGTAAGTTAAAACTAACGACGACAAGCTAGTTCTGGATACCGTCGGCATTCCCTCCCTTACTACTCTACCAGCCTTCTTCGGGGAGAATAGCGATAAGCTTTTACTCTCGGATACTATAATTCTCCTAGCCGACTTCGGTATATCCTTCTGCCCTTCCTAAGAGATAAGGTTTACCTTCCCTATAGTACCTTACCTATCGTCCCCCGGAGAATCGATTTAAGCTAGAATAACCCCGTTCGTTCCCTAGTAAGATCTAGACCCTTACTTGTTTAATATAGGCTGTTATCGGCTAGAGATCCTTATTCGAAATATACTTTTACTCTAATGATCGGATAATAGCTTAACAGGTCGAGGCGCTAGGAAGATTACCGCCTAAATAGTAGGCGCGGTGGGAAAACCGCTCTAAATACTTTACAGAAGACGGCTAGCTCCTTAGGAACAGGCGCGTCGCTTCGCTAGATACTGAATTTAATAGCGCTATATAGAACGGGCTTAAGGAGTTAGGGTAAGAAATAGTTAGCGTAGATAAGAAGGGGGTATTCATAACTATAATCCGGCCTATACTCGAATATAGGCCGGAGAAACGGTACACGGTAAATAAAGTTCTGCAGTCGGAGTAGATAACTAAGTAGGCGATACCGGATTTCAAGAGGATACGCAAGGAGCTAGCTACGAAGAAGGAAATCCCCCCTCACCGATTAGGCTGATGCTGGCCTGTCGATCTCGCCCATCGGCATCTCTGGCGACGCCAAGTCCTCGCCAGGCTGCGAGCCTTCTAC
Source organism: Plectosphaerella sp. P0831 (assembly GCA_014635975.1). Lineage (NCBI taxonomy): Eukaryota > Fungi > Ascomycota > Sordariomycetes > Glomerellales > Plectosphaerellaceae > Plectosphaerella > Plectosphaerella sp. P0831. The sequence continues at coordinate 32,732 of JACAFV010000176.1, read as the reverse complement.
CGCATTGACCCCCCCGCATCAGTCATGAGTCGCTACCATCAGATAGCGTCGACGAGTTAACCCGGCCCGAATGTGAGCTCGTCCACCGTCGGAAGCTCAGCAGGAGAATCTTGGCTAGCTTTCGGGGACCGATCCTGAGCCGGGCATATCGCGTTAGTGAATCTCCAGCCAGCACAGGCATATAAGTGGGAGGGGGGAGGGAGGGGGTTCACTCGCTCACTCGTGAATGTTCATATCCAGCTGACTCCTGACCAGTCTCAAGCAGAGGATCAACATCGTCAGTGCTGGCCCCATAGCGAACAGCCTCTCATCCATCGAGACGTACATACGCGCCCTGCCCGAGGCGAAACCCTACGAACTGGACAAACTAGTTATACCAGTGCCGTAGCGGACAGAGCTATACACCATCCAGCCGCCGGGGCCGAAGCTCAGGATCGGCTACACCCTCAANCCTCAACGACGGCATCGTCAAGCTGCAACCGCCCATCACGCGGGCCGTGCAGAAGGCTGTCGCACTGAAGGCGGCGGGACACGAGGGTGAGTTTCGCTGCAGAATATCGAGGGGCTGTGCTGACAAGACTATTCTTCGAGTGGGACTCTTCGTTACAAGGATCCGCCTATGACCTGTGGAAGAAGGCCGTTATGTCGGACGGGGGCATGGGTTGTAAGAGGCTCTGCGATATGTCGGGCGAGCCCCTGGTGGAAGGCATGCTCGTCGGCACGATTACAGACCTTCTCACTACTAAAGAGATACGCCAGGTAATGTCCGATATTGACGCCTATGAGGCTGACTACCTCCGTCGCTGGAACGATATAGGTGTCGAGGCTCTTATCGCGCCCGTGACGCCCTGGGTCGGCTACAAGCCCTGGAAGTAGGTCAGGTCGTACTAGTACGTCGGCTTCACCACCCTTATCAACCTCCTCGACTAGCCCGGCCTATCGATCCCCGTGACGACTGCCACGAGGGAGGCTAACGGCGTAGCGCTACCGGACTGGACGACGCACCAGCCGCGGAACAAGTCGGACGAGCTCAAAAAGGCGTAGTATAAGTTTCCGGGTATGATGCGCTGTACTTAAGGTTACCTGCTAATGTGTTTGCTCACAGAGGACCTTGACTTGGTGAACGGAGCGTCTGTCGGCGTGTAGATCATGGCGGGTAAGTATGGGGATGAGAAGTGTATTACTAGCGCCAAGGTCATTGTGGGGCTCCTTAACACAGAAGCATAGGGCATAGCTGCCTATGTTTGTAAACTATGTCTCTTCTACAGCCACCAGGTGGGATACAAGATATTCTCCTGCCAGGAGGGCCCCTGAAATACCGATTGGATGTTCCCACATCCATCCCAGGCTAAGCTTCGGCTTGCTTATCTCCCATCCTTAGTAGTCAATCTCAGATTAATCCTTGGCCCTGAGTTCTGATCAAAGTACCCAACTCCCTCGTTGTAAGCAGGCCTCTGCTCCTACTAGTCCCTCCTGAAGGTGACATGATCCCCGAGTGTCACGATAGGAAGTCGATGAAGGAATGAAAACCATAGCATTCTATTTTAGCAATCCCGATACTGTAACGGCCGCCGGGATCGTCTGTATCCGGCGCAAAGGCCCGTTTGTCGCCGGGGAACACGCCACGGGGTGGGGCATGTGGTACAACGGGATCTCGTGAGGCGGGCCTGCCCCCCCCC
>JACAFV010000176.1:455-31048 GCA_014635975.1 Plectosphaerella sp. P0831 | reverse complement strand
CCCCCCGTGGTCGAACGACCCGAACAACCCCTCGGAGCCTGGCTGCACGCCGCTGCTGTCGAGGACGATGACGAAGACGTTGACCAGCAGAAGGTAGTGGACGATCTTGCGCTCCTTGGGCAGCTTGATGGCTAGGATAGGGCGCAGGGTGAGTCACGACGACGTAGATGCCCGAGATGAGGCACTCCTGGGCCGTGAAGCTGGCGAGCTGGACGCGCTCGTAGACGTCGAAGATGTGAATGAAGCCCGCCGTGTACGCCGTGTTGGATCCGAGGAAGACGACGGTAACGGGGATATGCAGGAGGAAGAAGTTGCCGATGATGAGCATAAGGCTTAGCGGATCTTGGAGGCGTCGGGGACGACGAGGTGCAGGCGCGAGTAGAGCACGACGAAGAAGCCCGTCACCATGCTATACTAGTCTACGTAGGTGAGGGCGGCGAGGACGAAGTTTAGCCTCAGGGCGTAGTAGCGGAGGAGCACTACGACTGAATGCATGAGGACGATGGCGGTCGTGAGCGACATGGCCTAGAAGTAGAGGCCGTTGCGCCGCTTGAACCTGTCGAACAGGATGACGGTAATCTCGAAGCAGTTATACACCGCGATGCCGAAGAAGGCCGCTATCGTCATGTTGATTAGCAGCGGATCGGAGATTATGCCCGTCTCGCCGGTCATTGCCGTCGTCGTTCGGACTGCTGCTCTCGGCGGCGTCCGGGAGCTTCGAGATGGTCTGAGATCATGGTCTGGCCTGATACGCTGAGGAGGGTTGGGTCTCTGTTTGCGACGAATGGGGAGGCGAGGGAGGGGGAGGGATGGGAAGAGTTTGTTCCGAGCCGTCGCTCGGGTTGGGGCGGCGCAGACGTGGCGGGCGCCCAGGCGGACGGACGAGGGAAACTGAGAAACGGCTGGCCTTTCCGCCCGCGAGTCAGGGCCCTGTGGACGATGAGACCGAGTGTCGCCGTCGGAGGTTAGTTTGGTGATGCTCCGAGCCGCCCGCCAAGCAGCCGGAACTATGAGAGTTTCGGTAGCCATAACTACCGCCGCCAGCGCCAGGGCCAAGGCGGCAAGGCGGGCTGTTGGAGTCCTGATGGCTGGATAGATCGAAGTTTCTAGGTGATCGATGGAATCGGGCGCCGGGTTGGCATCTGGCGTGGGAAGGTAAAGCGCCATGTGTCCTGGGCCGTGGTGGTGATGCTAGTTGAGGCGATATCGCGAGATCTCATCGGGAACCATGCAAGGAAGCAGGTAGAGTCTGGATGCTGGGGAACCCTTGGGGTCGTCTTGGCTACACACATCTTGAAAGTCTTTAGATGAGATAAGTAATCTGGGGAGTGGTCCTCAGCCCGGCGGACGGAACTTGTCGGCGTGATCGGTCAGACATTCGACTCGGTCAGCTCGGTGGACCTGAGGTCATCACCGACCTGAAACTGTTTCCCGACTACCACAAAGCCCGAATCAATAACAGATATCCATTGTACGCTACTGGTTCGGGGAATTCGGGGAAGCAAAGCTGTCATCTTCTACCTCCATCTACCTCGAACTAAGGAGTCATCAAAGAGCATGTAAAGATCCAACTTCCAGTACGAGCGCTAAACGCCAACGACGTACGTGGTATCTTCCGGCCCCTCCGCTTCTAGTTAAACACGTCCATTACGTACCTCGTATTACGTAGGGACTCCAGCTACTGCTCTATTACCTCGCTATCCACGGTCTCGCCCTTGAGCTTGCGTATCTCCTTGCGGATAGTCACGGCCATATCCCTTACTAAGTTAGTAATACCACGGCTTCCGTAGACGTATACCTTAGCGTCCTTCCGCTAAAGGGCGACGAGGTCCTTACGATCCGCCCATATAGGGTCCTGGACGTGCTTACACCCGTTACTATACTCAGGGGCGCGGCTATACGCCCGCCGTATATCGACGGCGCCGATACGCTACCACTCGTTAAAGTCCTCGTGGTATATATCGTCGTGCTCTAGTGAGCGGCAGCTAAAGAAGAGTAGCGCGGGGGCTATGTCTTTACGGCCGGTGGCGATCATGGCGGCACGCTCTTGTATAAAGGCGCGGAAGGGTGCGATGCTAGTGCCGGCGGCGATGTAGATGATAGGGGTGCGGGAGGCGTCGGGGGGTAAGCGGAAGTACGCGCCGGTAGGGGGCCGGATAGCGACCTGGATGGTGTCCCCGGCGCTAAGGGTATTTATAAAGTTAGAGGCTACGCCCTTGAAGATTTAGCCGGTGCCCGAGACCGAAGGCTGTCCGCCGAGGATGGAGAAGCTTAGCGTCGCGTAGTTCGGGTTCGCGAGGGGGCTAGAGGAGATCGAGTACTACCGGATACGTATAGGGGGTAGTAGAACGAAGAAGATACCGATAGGAAGATTAATCGATAGATAGCGCTCTAGAATGTCGAGGACTGAGGTGCGCTTACTGATAATCTCCTCGGTGTATACGTTACCCGTAAGACGATTAAGCTCGGCTTTAGTGGGGTCGTCGCTGTATTCGACAAGCGTTAGGAGGCTCTGTAGCGGAAGTTAGGATATATCCTGCAGGCTTTCACGATCCACCTACCCTCTTAGTTGACGGCTGTGACAGCTCGACGTATAAGCTCAGCACATCGTACGCCGCGACGCTCTCGGCCACCGGTAGAGTCGTCGGGCCGTCGGCCGAGATTTTCAGGTGAGTATCCCTCGCAATACCGAAGCGGCGCAGGACTCGGTGCACGCTTTCGGTAGGGTTAATGGGAAGGATGGCGAGGTAGTCGCCCGACTTATAGGTAGTACCCTCAGGGAGCTTAATCTTAATATACTTCTTGACACCCTGTATCTCGTCTCCTTCGTGGGTTAGAACCTTGGCGATAACGATGGCCGCCTGGACATCCTGTCGTAGGGTAGATGTCCTGGGAGTCGAGACGGTAACGCCGAGGCCCTTGGTAGCCTGGTTGCTCTCTGACGAAGCACCTGCAGATCCGTACTTTCGCTTCAGCGAAGGCCATAGCGTTTCGTCCTCCTATGTCTCAAAGTCCGTGAAGACCTTGCTAGTGGAAACGTTAGTCAGGCCTATAGGGGTAACGCGGCTTACGCCGGCCTTTTCGAGCGAGTCGTCCACTAGCCTAGGGATACGATGGAAGGTCTGTACCTAGTCGCGGTTACTATAGCTATATACCGTGTAGGATATATCTTTCAGAGGGGAATCCTGGCCCTCCTTCGCGAGTCCCTCCACCCAGGAGATAAAGTAGCCGGTATTATCGGGAGGGTGGCCCTCGTACGAAGCCGTGATAATAGCGACCGGGCTATCTATAGGCAGGCTTCCGTTTACGCTGTCGAGATAGTCGACCTTGGCGGCGTAGAAGCCGTAGGAGGAGGTATCCGAGGTAATACGCTAGGCGAGAGACTTATAGGTACTACTATTACTTCCGTAAAGGATTGTTAAAGGCGTTCCCGTGGATTTACCGTCGGGACCGGCGGACGCCTCGGTCGCCTTGGCCTCGGACTCGTTAACGGCGAGGCCGGTAAGACGACGTTCGAGTAACGTCGGAGTTAGGCCCTCCCTCAGGACGGCGCGTATATATAGATACTTAGGCTTGGTCGTAAGGGTCTGTTTGATACTATAGACGTAGTTAGGATCTAGGATAAAGTTAAAGTTCTGGAGTAGTATAGCTATGATGAGAAGCGCCTCCTGCTAGGTAAAGGGACGGCCGATATAGCCGTGTATCCCGCTGCCGAAGGGCTTCTAGTAGTCGGGGAACTCCTTACTACGTCGCTTAAACTCGGCGTCCAGTATGCGCTGGGGCTTGAACTCGTGCGCGTCGTCGCCGTAGACAAGAGGGTCGAGGTGGGAAGACGCAAGGAGGTTGATTATAGTCTGTAATCGTCAGTCTTAGGTTTTCCCGTATTAAAGATGACGCCGACATACCTCACCCGCGCCGACCCTGTACTTGCTAGCGAGAAGAGTGTCCTCGCGGGCCTCGATAGTGAAAAGCGGGATGGTCGAGTTAAGGCGGAGGGTCTCCCTCAGAACGCCGTTTAGGTATAGGAGTTTTAAAAGGTACTGGATATTAATCTGGCCTTTGCCGACGACGTTATCGACCTCCTACTATGCCTTACGGTAGGTATCGGGGTGCTTTATAAGCTAATATAGGGCGAAGGAAAGGAGACTAGACGTCGTCTCGTGGCCGGCGATGAGGAAGGTGATGAGATTGTCTATAATGCTGACGTCGGATATATACTTACTAGTCTTAGGGTCGGTACTCTCGAGTATCGCGGTAAGAAGGTCTCGTCGGTCGGACTTACCGGCCTTACGAGCCTCGAGTACCTCCTTAGCGGTATCGCGAAGTACCTTAATATCCTCTTCGTACTTTTAGTCTTACGAGTAGTAGAAGAGCGACGGGAGCGGGAGCCTGCTGCTCATCTTGCCTGATTAAAGAAGGAAGCTTCCTATAGCCTCGATGAACTTGGAGAGGTTAGCCCTAGCTAGGGAAAAGGAATCTGGAGGATATACAGGATGCAAGGTTGGAGAGTAGTAGGAGTTGAAGCGGAAGCCCTGGACTAGAGTTAGCTATGACATTTCCAAAATTGAGGCCGCTGGCGGTGGTAGGGGAGAGCGCCGTCAAGACAACTAACCATGCTGCAGAGCGCCAGTGTGTCGAGGGCCAGGCGGGTGAAATCATCAGTCATATGAATTTCCTGCTGGGGGCCGTACCGGGCCCATTTCAGGGCCAGCTGTGAAGCAATGTCGTGCATTTCCTGTCGAGATCAGCACCGGCCGTAGAGGAAGTATCCGATGAATAAGGCAGGGCTACTCACCGGGAATATACCCTGGATCGATAGCGGGCTAAAGGCGGGTATTAGCACACGATGGGCCACCCCCCGGCCTCCTCGCCTTCCCGTGCGGTGAAGAGGCCGTCGTGTATACTATTTCTGATGTTCTATGAAGTATTAGCGCTGGGTCTGGTCGTGGGGAGCGAGGAGACGGACGTTGAGGGTTGCGGTAATCGACTTTTTGAAGCGCTTCTCGTCGTATGTCTCGTGGATGAGGGCTTGAGTCGACATAATAACGACGCTGCGCCCGGGGAACGACATGCGGAAGATTTGTCCAAACTGCTCGGCAAGCCGTACCATGGAGCCTAACGGGTACTCCTTGTCGAGGCTGCGGATGTTGCCGATGATGGGCAGGCCGGTGGGCTGCGGAATGGGAACCTCTGTCGAGTCGGATATGGTGATGATCTGGTGGTGGTGTTTCGGGGTGAAAAAGGGTGCTGAGGGAGGAACGGTCGCTGCTGAAGTTGTGGTGGGAAGGTCGGCGCAGAAATATGAAGATGATGGTCAAGATTGGATGTCTCCCGGCCAGCGAGCAGGAGCACGTCGTGATGATGAATGGATGTTAATAGCGTCGAGCTCGTTGGATTGAGATAGACCCCAGACCAGGGACCTTTTCAAGTAAAAGGACTTCTCGGCCGGGCATGTATGCCAGCGTTGCTGGGTGGTCCCCATTCCGAGCGACAGACAGCAAGATGCCTCAGTCCGTCCGATGCAGTAGCGTGGGTTCGGCGTGGGGCACCGGCTTGCTTCGTGTCGAGCTGACGGCGGCATGGTGACGGTACGTGACGCTGGACGCTGCCGGGACGAGGCGGGCTTGGGGGCCGGCCTGGGGTCCAGAGTTCCAGTGTCGGGGGACGGGATCCAGGCATGGAAAACACGCGAACGCAAGACGCAAACGGGCGGCCCACTTGATGTGACACCACAGGGATGGATGGTTGAAGTGCAGACTACAGTCGAGAACGAGCCAAGGGACAGGGTCTAGTGAGGCGGGTGCTCAGGGGCGGAGTGCCGATTGGATTTCGTCGATTGACCGTGGTGGGCGATGCGGTACTGCGGATCCTGTCTGCTTCGGAGGCTCTTCCGGCCATAAACGTGGGTTTCTTTTCCTGCTCCTCGTTCCCCGAGGAATGCGCTTTAAGCGTGCGGTCCGCTTAGCGGGAAGCGCGGTGCGCGGCGAACGTAACCTCCGATCCTCCGCAATTGCCAAGATGGCCCCTCCCACCTCGCGCCCTGTCGCCCTTCCGGCGCTCCGCTGCCGCCGACGCCGAGCACCTCGCTGACCACCCGTCAAGGCATGCCCTACGAACCCTGCGAAAAGGGCCTCCCTCGCGAACACGCCTTATCTCCCGGGCGCCGCACGGGACATCCGAAGCCCCGACCAGACCTGGGGCCCGTATTGTAAGCTCCAAGCTCCGGCAGGTCCCGGCCTCATGTTGCTGCCGGCGGAGGAGCTATGTCTAGAGACCCCAGGGGCATGACGGCGGTTCTGGATCGTGGGACAAGGACTTGTTAAATACTTCTCGTGCCTCTCTCGTGGGGCTTGCAGAGACAACCAATATCCCACAACATTGGAACTCGGTGCTGCATCACAACTGCGGGAGACTACGCCGGCGAACCAGGCCAATTCCATCACCGCAGCAGGGCACTCAGGAGCGCATCAGTGGCGGAGGGGGCATCCCGGTAATTGACCAAGGCGGCCAGCAGAGAGGTCAGATAAGATCGAGGTGGATGCAATGGCCACAGTAGAAGGCGCGAATAACGTGGCACAGAGAACGGGGTGCTGGACGTCATGAGGTCGGGCCACGAGGTGCTGCGTCTGCGAAGGGCAGAGCGAGACCGCTCCGCTGCGGGACCACGAACCCGCCGTTCGGGAGAGTCAGAGCAGGAGCAGCGGTGGCAAAGGTGCCGCCGGCGAAGAGGCAGGAGGATGCGGAGCTCTTCGTGGTGGAAGTTCTCCGACGAGTACGGTCGCTCGCTCGTGATGGGGTTAGGCGGGCGCGAGCAGCGTGTCCGATCGGGTGCTCAATAAGATTGCCCCCACCTCCCATTCTCGACAACAATAGGACGAAAACTGACAACAATAGGACGAAAGCTGACAACAATGAAAATGAAGACCGCAAGCTGCTGCGAAGAGCACGTATTTCTAACATCAGTGTAAGCGCGATGAAACATGGGACCAACATCCCCTCCATCCCCTCTTTGTGAGCCGTCGAGGGGATATTTGAGGGGGAAGTCCCCAGGCGATATCTTCTCCCGCTTGCTCGATACTGAGTTTATTAGAAACCAGCATCATTTCAACGCATAAGTACCTCTCGCTCCGTCACAACTACTGTAAACAAAGAGTGCAAAAGAACAATCGATCACAGAGCAGGTTCCCTTACAGTAGACGCCGAGATTTTTGAGGAACGCAAGTTCATGGCTTGGTTTCCCCCGCACCCCCTCCCGAATGCACGGGTCAACACCCCGGCACGAGCCTCCTTTGCCCGACATGGCCTGCGGTGGCTGATGATTCTCGGCCCAACCTTCCAGCCAAGTGGGCGCCGATGCGGGCCTCCTGGGTCATTCCACCGTAAGTGTCGTCTCTCGTGGCCGAACCGCGCTCACAACCGGCCCTCTGGCTGGCAGGCGCGCGCCTGCCTCTTGATGATCCTTGATGCCGTCGGGAGCTCCTCGGCCATTCACCAGGCCGACCTTCGTGTCTCCAACACCATCCAAGGTGGCGTGGTGAATGTCCATTGAAGTCGCGACAGTCCTTGACAGATGGGAAGGACATTGGTTGAAAAAGCGTACCACAACACGTACAGCGCGTACACCGCCCTGATGATTGGTCTGGCTCCCTACAAGGCCATGGCGTTTTTCCGATAGCTCCTTGGCCATGATGACCCCTTGCCCCCAAACGTTCATCTGCCTGCCCATCGTGCCCCCCTCCCGTTGCAAGTGCAGCACCCTCAGCCCACCTGAGCATACGGCCAGTCGATTACCTCGGGTCGTAAGCTGCAATGAGCACAGGCTTGGAGATTACTCGAGCACCATAGCGGATGCGCGCTCCGTTGTGTACGAACCGGGACTCGGGTTATCTTCGTAAGTACCATCTACAGAGCGGTTGTCATGCCTGCCAAGACAACTACAGTGCGGAAGACGCGGGACGATAGGGGTCCCCGGCCCGTGGATAATCCCGAGCGTGGCCTGCGGCAGCGCGGGGTCCCATGTTTTGCTGGCCGGTGGGCGCACGGGCCACAAGGAACAATGTGTCCCTTGTGGCCCGTGCGAGGCTGGCCTCCCGGTGCGACTTTTTGACTTTCGGCGGCCGGCACGCTCAATTGAATCCACCTCGAGCGCCGGTCACCACCAGACGCAGTACCACAACCCTCACACCACCACCGCGCCGCGAAGTCTCCCGCCTTGTACACCCACCCGCAGGCATGGGGGACGACATTATCTCTATCCTGGACGCCTTCAGGGCCCGTCTACAATCGCTCAAGGCGCAGGTGCGCAGCGTCGTGCCCCCAGATGCCGACCGCCAGCGACGCGCATCTCGTCGACATCAACAACCCACGGCGCCCGTCCCGGACCTACGCAACGACGTGGACGAGCTTGTCGCCGACTTCCGACTGATCCGTGAGATAGTCCTCGCCCGGCACGGCGAGAAGCGCGCTGGTCAGGCCTCTACTACGCCCAAGACACGAGCCATTCGCGCCTCGACCCTCCCGCCTCGCCCGGCCCCCGGCGCGCCAGCACCAGCCCCGCCGTCAACGGCCAAGCCCGCCTTCGCCCTGGCCCCGGAGCAGATGGGAGAAGGCATCATCCACCACCTGGCCCGCTTCGCCGCCGACGCGCGCTTCGGCAGCACAATCGACGTGCAACCCCTCGAGCCCGACTTGCCGACGCTCCTGAAGCACTTCCCGTACTCGCGCCCAAAGCACGACCTTTGGTTCGTCGAATGGAGCCAAGACGAAGATGACCTTAAAGACGGGGTCTCCCGCCTCTACCTCGCCGAGCGGCCCGTCGACAAATGGCACCTTGCAGGCCTGTCCAAAATCACCGACAGACCGTCCGCCGCTGACGCCCGAGCCTTCCTCGAGACCATGGCTACTAGCCCTCCGAAGAGCCCCATCCCCTACTACGTCGGACCGACCCTGTCGACCGCGTTCGAGAACGTCCTGAGCGCCGGCGCACAGTTGGACGAACTCGTTAAGCTCCCCGGGGTTAACACCCTTTACTGTCATCTCGGGAAGAAGGCCTCGGGTACCGCCCTCCACTGTGAGGACGCCGCCCTGCGATCCTGTAATCTCGTCGTCGGCCCCGGCTACAAGATCTGGCTCATGGTGCACCCGGACGACTCTGAGAAGCTCGAGAAATTCGTCCGACGATATGGGGCGATGACCGACTGCGGGCAGGCCGTCCGTCACCTTAATCTGTTCCTACCGCCGAGCGTGCTCGAGCAGGCGTGCATCCGCTTCGAAGTTATCGTTGCCGGACAGACGGAGCTAATCGTCACAAGGCCCCGGCAGTACCACCTCGTCGTCAACTTCACCGATTGCCTCGCCGTGTCAATCAACTACCTGCATCCGGGCGAGCCGGTCTTCCCTGAAGACGTCGCCGTGTGCGAGGCATGCGGCCTGTTTCGTGTCGACCACCCCTCCATACGCCACATCTGCACGACGACTCTCAAGCGCAAGGCGACCGTGACGTCCCGGGTGTGCCGCAAATCTCCCAAGAAGCCACGCCTGGTCGACCCCTCGGCCTTGCCCCAGCCCCGGCCCGCGGCAAAGGCCACGCCCGCGTCAGACAACATTACCGCGGAAACCGTCAGCAAACACACGGACCCCACGACGGCGGAGGAGACGACCCGACCCGCGGAGGCCAAGACACCGCCCGCGTCTGCCGACGTAGACCTGGGGACACGAGAAGCCGCCCGCGTCCGAGCCGACGCCGTGACGACACGAGAGCCACGGCTCGCAGAGGAGGAAGACCCCTCGGCCGAAACCCTCCTGACCGAGCTCCAGGCCGTCCTCGACAATGCCAAGAGTATCGACAAGCACTGCAGCCTACCCACGCTCGACAGGACAAGCCTCCCGCCGCCCCACGTACTCCGACTCGCATGTGCGCTGCGTGGCAGGAGGGTGATCGACCAGCTCTATGATCTCGTCAAGGCCGCCCGAAGCACCACCCTCATATACCACCCGCGCCTACCGAGAAAATCGCCGTCCGGGGGCTACGCCGAGCACGATAAATGTCTCCGGGGCATCCAGGATACAGAGCAGGACATAATCCTCCCGAAACTATGTCTACGTATATGCAAGATGTACCTGTACGACGACGCAAACAGGCGTAGGATGGGAGGAGAACGCATGAGTTCGGACCAACTCGCCAAGATACTGGGCGAGCTTCGCATGGACCGAAACACATACAAAAGATACCGGTACGAGGGTGAACACTGGCGCCGCATTTGCGGTGAAGCCTCCGAGTGGCTGGCCTATATTGTCCCCTTCCAGAAGCTCGACTTCAAGGCGTCCTTCACCCAGTTCCGCGACCTTAAAGACGACGAGATCAAGGAACTCCACGCGCTGCTCGTCGACGACTACGCGGCAGCACTCAAGAAGGCCGTCGATGCGCTCCACATCTCCCTCCTGCCCGGGGCCGATCCCGTCGAGTTTGAGTGGGAATATAACGCAGGCGTCCGTGCCCATGACCCCCGAGAACGGACCCGCCCAGAGACGTGCACCGTTCCGGAGCTCCTCAGACGGCTCGTACCTCTCAAGCCCGTCAAGGCCAATATTTGGAACGCGGGCCGCTTCGTCAACACCCCGGCCCCGCCCGGCTGGCCCGAGGCGTCACCGTGGCCCAGCGACCCCACGGCACTCGAGGCCGCATGCCAGCAGTGCGACTTCTGCGACGGCCACGAGTGCGCCTGCGCGCAGCGGGTGAACGGCCCCACGCCATTTCGCATTGTCGACTACGACAACGGCCGCGGTATCGAGGCCATCGCCCATGACGAGGCCATCGGCCAGGCGCAGAAACCCCCGGCGCACCTTAAAGGCGAGCTCCTCGGACTGTTGGCCGGGGAGATATACCCGCTGGGATCGACCGAAGAGCCGGCCCACTGGTCCTTCGACTTCCACCGCCCGGACTTCGAGGGGGACGGCGCCGTCTGCCAGATCCGCCTGGCCGCCGTTCCGAGCTGCTTCAGGCTCCTGTCGGTCGCGACGCAACCCACAGCCCGCCTCACGAGGAAGAGACTTGGCGGTCGCTGGGTGATAGCTGTCGAGGCGGAGCGCGATATCAAAGACGGAGAACAGATCACCGTCAGCTCTTTGCCGTGGAAACGCAACGCCTAATTTTCCGCCGCCGTACAAGGTGGTAGTACCGTTGGCAAAGCTCAAATACACTTCCCGCAGGATAGGAATCGTCCGTCTCTCCGGAAGACCAGATGTTGGTCGCATAAGGAAAGCAACGCTCCCGCTCGCACAGTACTCCGTATTCATCCATATTGACTGGCCGACAAGGAGGGCATCGACGATATTGTTGATGTTCTTGGCGCCACTGTTCCGCAAGAGCTTGAGCGTGTTCACCTCCTTGAGGATGTCGTTGAAAGTATCCGCAGCACCTGGTTGGCGGATATCGCTCTCTTCAATGCTGATGATCTTGACGGCAAAGAGTTGACGATCTCCGGTAGAAGCAATCGTTTTGTAAACGCAACCGAAGCTTCCTTTGCCAATAAGCTCCGTCAGTTCGTAGGGGGGCGGCTCCTTGCCATTGTTGGCACAGTCTCGAAGTATTGGTAATTGGGTGGATTTCGCGTCCTCAATCGCCCTCCGTTGTGTCGTCGAGTGGGTCTGGAGTAGCGAGGTAGCTTGCTACCGACATGGTCAGACTTGTTGTGGCTGTTGTTGTTGGGTCAGGCTTGGTGGTTGTTCTTTGCCTAAGAGAACTCCTGGCGGTCGGTGATAGTTCACGTCCTTGCATGATTCTGTTATGTTTCAGTGACTCGGAGCGCTCAAATGTTTAGCCGAAGGTACGGCTTATATAACTGATCTCCCTTGGGGTGGAGTGGGGAAGTTTGCCTCTCAACCCTCTCAAAAGCTCGGTTCGGCATCAACAGGGAGGGTGTCATGTCCGACTAGTCTCAGAGCTTCTGATCACGAGGGTTTGTGGACGTGATGGATGATGTAGTTTCGCGTCGAGGCAGGCGGGGTGCTTGCTGACGTAAATTCAACTGATTTCGTCACATGACATCTTCCTGACATGTTTGGGTTGGTGATGAGGGGCTTAGGCTGCCGCCCAAAGGACACCTCAAAGGAATCACTCGAACGATCTCGTCTACGGATTACTATCGCCCACGCCGTCTTCCCATTACAATTCACTAAGATTCTTTGGACGTGGTATCTTGAATGGTGCCTGGAATGTCAGCGCCCAACGTGGTAGGCGTATGCTTGTCTTCTTTGATCGCGGCCGTCGAGCTAACCCTTCTTTTCCCTCCCTTGGACGACAGATGGAAAAAGCTTTCCGACGAAGATGCCCAGAAGATCCAGGAATCACCTTTCAAAGCATACGAAACGTACTCCCCAGACTCCATCGACCGAACCCTATACTACGAGTGCGATCTTCGTCATGGTCATGGTCAGCCTCTGAGAGTCAACCCCGATGACAAGTATCTACCAGGCTCTTCATCCGCCGTCGACGTCTTAGATATCATGGTATTCCGGTGATAAAAACATTTCTAGAAGGAACAGAGCCTTATTTCAGACAAATTGTAACTAAGAACATGAATCATGTGCGTTTCTAACCTTTCCAACTCTGATCATATGATTTGGGCCAGCCAAATCAACACCAAAACAGAACCCAGTTGCACTGCAAACGACGGACAAGGCCTTGCTCGATCACTTTGCTAGCGCCGGTAAAAGCATCTTCATCATCTGTTGCTGCTGCTGTCTTTCTTCGCGCGCCTCCTTGCGATCCTCAATCACGAGCTGTAGGAGTTGGTCGAATTTGATCGTGAGGGCTTGAATGTTACCATCCTGTATGCGAGGTTGAATATCGCCGCTTTGGATATGAGGCCGCGTGTCGTCGCTCTGGATACGAGGTCGTATGTCGTAGCGCGGTATCGTTGGGGCTGGATAAGTCAGGGCTAGATACTTTCTGTCATTTGCAGGATCTGTAGGGAGCCCAAAGAGCGACCACTCAGGAACGATCTTGTTGGCGACAAGCCAGTCGTCGACAAGTTTATCGGCCAAGCCCTTCGTCAACCAATCGCGGAATGTCGTTCTTGTCATGATATCTGCATGCTGCGACTTTGTTTTCATCTCGACCCAGACATACGTGAAGGGCAGTCTGCCAGGCTGTGATGTCCCTGGAATCCAGTCGACACCTAGTATTCGGGAGAACTCCAAAGACGAAGTATTGCTGTACTTCTTCGTATTCTTCCTGATGTCGTTCCTCTGCTGTTCGGGGAGTTGATGGTACGCTAACGCTGCCATGTTGCCAACGTCGTTGCCGGATGCGACTTTGAACAATCCCGTTTTCGTGACCTGGACAAACATCTTGAAGCCCGTGAGGATGCTTTCACCTGGCATGATTCTGCTGCGTCGCTCTACGGGCATATACCCCAGAATCTTGTCTCCGAGCATCGTGAAACCAGCGCACAGTGGTTGGAGGGCTCTTGTGGGTATCATTTCGCCCCGGCGGGTCACCGACTCAGAGGCGGGCTCGGAGTCGGACTCGTCTTCGTCTGAACTCAGGTCGTTCATTGCCACATCATAGCCGAGATCCTGTAGCTTTTTGTCCAACCAAGAGCAGCCGGATCCAATCCTCCGGCCATTGGCAGATGCTCATGGAGCGAACCCTGTTGAAGTCTTGAATAAGCTTCTCATGGTCCTTCCTCACCGTCTCGGCATCCGAAAGACCAGTCTCGAAATGTAGCGCTATTCTTCGTTGTTCCATCCGAAAGGTGGCCAGGACGCCTGTGTGCACCTCGTACAAGTCGCTGGGATGCCTGTTGTTTTTCTCATTATCTTTCCTGATACGCTGATTGCGCACATTGATCTTCGCCAGGGTCTTGGGGTCGGGTCCGAACAATTCCATGAACAACACTTGAATCTTTTCACCGATTTTCTTGTGCAACTCCTTCACCGTGCCAGGGGGTGGAGGGTGGTCTGGCTCTTCGGGTAGACTGTCGTCGTCGTCGCTGTCATCTCCAGATTCCTCGCCGTCGCTGGATGCATTTTCGGCAAATTCCGCAGTGAATTCTTCGGGGAGCTCGGGAAGAGGATTATCCTTTAGAAAGGCGTCGTACTTCCGACGCTTCACTTCGTCGCTGAGAACATCATATGCGGCATTGACAGGTGGATATAATTAGCCCATGACATGATCGTGTTGCCTCTCAACATACCTGGCATGCACTTGCCAGCGGCCTCGTCTTTGTTGCGGTCGGAATGAAGGACAAGCGCGAGCTTGTTCCGTGCTTTTTTGATCTCATCAGCTGTGGCGTTCGGCATCACTCCGAGGAGTTCATAGCAGTTGGCCTTCCGCTTAACCAAACGGCTGATGTTGTTCAGCGTGTTCTTCTTTTGGTCGACGCCATCGTCCTCTTTTCTCTCCTCTCTGAGCAGCTGAAAGGTTCTGTTGATGATATGGTCCAGCATCTCCTCAACGCGCCCTAAGGCTTGCTTTGCAATGCGTTCTCCCTCTTCGCTTGAGACGGTTTGGCCAATGGACTCCTTCCTCCGCCCATATCTTTCGCTGAGTGTGGCCATCACCTGGCGTGTATTCTCTTCAGATTTCAACAGGGGTCGGTGCGCCTCCAGGTCACCAGGGGAGATGCCGGCTAGTTGGGGCATCCATGTTCTGGCTGTCTCGTCGACAATCTGAGCAAACGCCCAGCGAAGAGTGCTATCACAGCCTTCCAATACCTGCTTCCCAGCCGGAAATGAGGGAACGGGTGGAGCTGGTTCTTCAGCCTCATCCTCTGGCGAATATGACGGCTTGGGCTGGCTTTCCGGGGCTGAGGAGTCGCCCTTGGTGGTGGACGCAGCTGAAGTTGTGCCCGTAACAATCGGGGGTAGTGCCTTCGGCTTCGGGGTTGCCTTCGCGGGAGAGTCCGGAGCGGAGGTCACAGTCGGAGCGGGTGGTCTCAGCTGCTTTGCTTGCGTCTTTGGGGAGGATGCGGGCGTAATCCCACTTAAAAAGTCTTTCGGCGCCTGCTTCTCCCGGAGCGAGTCTGATGGCTTTGCCTTGGAGCGAGTGTGTCCCTCATCATCTTGTCTCTGGGTCGTTATGGAGGAGAATGCGGCCGCAAGATCGTCCAAAGTGGAACTAGATGCTCTCGGCGATTCTTTGGCAGGCTTCTTGAAAAGATCAAGGAGCTCACCTTGGGAGGAAGACATGATTGCAGAGTGAGTGATGTGGATCAAAGAGCATAAAGGAGCTGTAGAGGAGGGAGCATTTATAGGCACCTGCCAGCCCAAGGAAAGGATGGCTGCTTATAACCATGGGCCAAAAGCGTCCACTATTAGCTTTCGGCTTATCTCAGGAGGCCTGTTAGGACTTGTTCATAAGTCTGCGCGCCCTCGCTGACGACTAGGCCTGGGCAGCCAATCTTCTACGCCAAGCCGCCATGATGACGACGAAGACGGAGATTCTACCCCCTGTAAAGAGGGAGTCTCCCGGCCTGCAGTCGCACTTTTTCTTCTCAGAGATGCTGCCCGAGTCGGTTCGGGAGCTGGACACTTGCCTCTGGAACACTAGTCTCGCCTGCCAAATCCTCCGCGAAAACATCCACAAGTGGGGGCCCGATAATGGCTGCCTATCAGAGGAGCAGCGAGATCGCATCACGGCTCTCGAGGAGGAAGCAGCCCGCTTACGGCAGGACAACGACGTCGCCCAGGCCGAGCTCCAAGAGCGGCGGACCAACAACGACTAGCTCATCGGCGAAATGATGCATTTGTGTGACGAAAAGCAGGCGCTCGTGGAAGAGCGGGACAACGCCCTATTCCAGAAGTCGGTCAGCGACTTGATCCTCGAACAGTACCGAGACGAGACCGCCGAGCAACGGGAGGTCATCGGTGCCAGAGACGCCGAGGTTCGAGACCTCGCAAACACATGCGCGTCGCTCGACACCGAGGCTTCGTTGCTGCGAGGGCGCTGCTGCCATTTGGAGAAGTTCATTGCGGACGAACAGCAGACGATGGTGGAATTGCGCAGAGAACTTGAGGAGAGTCGCTCTCGCCAGGCTCCAAACACAACCAGCACGCCCACCTCAGGGACCTCGAGTTTGCCCGCCGAAGCGCCAACGGCAGCCCAGCTTCAGAAGGCGAAGCGGAAGAGGAAGCGCGGGGCTCGCAGGGACAGGCGCCGAAGCAAAGCGGGTGGACATGGCTCGTAGCGGGCGAGTTGAGGACGTTCTGTTCTGGCGTCCTGGTGTTGGGGGAGCCTCAAGGGACTGAAGTAGCCGATCTAAATATAACCCTGGCAACGCTGGCCGTTTCCATACTGTGGCCCCACTACCCCCTCGTGCAAGCAATGATAAATGTGGTGGTGCTCCTGGGACCAGCCCGTGCAGCACTCCTCCAGCACGCTCACACAGCGCAAACCAACCAACATGGCCTATTCCCCGCACCACCCCGCACCACCCCGCACTCCCCCGCCCAATCGACCAAGCAATCGCCCAGGTCCAGGGGTCCTCGGTCGCGTTGGACGCCACCGCGGAGAGACTCCGGGCCGCCAAATACCATCCCACCCCATCTCTCTCAGAGATCATTGAGGCCAGGACTCGTGAGAACAGCCGCCTTCGCTCAGAACTGGCATATTTCCAACAGGTCCAACAGCTAGGAGAGCATCTGAAGGAGGAGCTCCAGTACGTTACTGAGAGGTTGCAGCTTGCTATCAATAGCTACAACAAGGGCCAGAAGGATCTGGGTCGGGAGAGGCTCATCACTTCCCCTGACATTGGGGGGTCTCGAGGGTACGCGGCGGACAGGTTCATGTGATTGGCTGCAAGTTGGTGGTAACGTTGGATACCCTGATTTCTAAGAAGGATCGTGAACAGGCAGGCAGTGAGAGCACAAATCAAGTGCAAACAAAGTGGCAGAGATCAACTCTGCGAGGTGTCGTTCTAAAAAAGTCCTGCCATGAAAGATCGGCGTTCTTCCAACCGGCGACCAGGGCTGAAGTCCAGCTTCTCCATGTGTATGTCTCCGTCCCACAAGCCTTCCCCTATACCTTCTGTGACGGCCTGCGTTGTCTCCGTGTCGGTGCATACTCTCTCTGTTAGTATCGGTAAGCAGTAGACGGCGGAGCGCGACTTACACGACACCAACGTCTTCCCTCTGCGCTTGGTGAGCTCCGATCGGATTGTCCAGGCAGGGCGCATCGCCGCGTAGTTCAGCTCGATGCGGTCGTGCGATCCCAGCTTCTGTATGGTTCCCTCTGCTGCGTTGCTGGACAGGTACCGGCCCCGTATGTAGAGCTTGAGATCAAGTATCTGCAACCATCAGCGACATCAAGCCTCGTCATTAGGGGCAGGTACTGACGTGATCGACATCGGCTTCCAGCAGCGCGTCCATCCAGTCTCTTACCCACCATCGATGCGCTAGACATGATTAGACATGCCACAGCTTGACGGAGGAAGCATACCTTCGGCATCAAGCGCCCAAAGCAGGACGATCCGCCGCGTTTTCGCTCTACACTCGCGATAGAGCATGAGCAACTCCTTGATATAAGGCAGCTGGCCCGTAATTCCTATACCAGTAGCAACCAGTAGAACAGTCCCATACTCATCCACCGCAAGCGATCTGCCATAAGGACCCTCGATCAATGCCCGGCGGCCTCCCGCCGGGACATTCGAGATCCGTCTGGTGAAACCCCGACGTGTCTGTGACAATAGAACGAGGACCTGCTTTCCCTCGTTGTCATGGTATGACCAGGTGATCTGGAAAGGGTGCAACTGAAACGTTGACAGCGGAGGAAACCAAGAGAGGCCCATGAGGCTTATATATGTACTGACCGGGTTGATAGTTGAGAGTCCGAGCTGGCCATACCCGGAGTTCTACCGCGTCGCCTACATCCTGTGTCGTGGCCATACTCCCGGATTTCAAGGCGAAGCTCCGGTAAATGACATTGGCTAGCCGGAGTGCTTTGGCGGTTGCAAAGGTGCCGCAAGATAACAGCAGATAGAGTCGTGGCCGATCCTGCGGCGCCGAAGGGGGAAGATATAGCCATAGGAAAACCAGCATCGCGGTGGCCAGGGCCGAATGAACCCAGGAAAAGAGTTCGAAAAGCCGCTCTTGGAGAGCCAGCGTCAGAACAATCCCACCCAGACACGACGATACCTGAACATGTCAGTAATGGACTGGATGTGGAAAGAGTACTGACCAAAAGCCCCGGGATGCCACGGCCTGGTGCACCATTTTTTAAGGCTATCAAGACCGTGCAGATGGTTACTTCAACTGCGACGAGCATTCCCAGCCGGCTATGGAGCTTGTGATGGTGACGATGGCGGATCCCACACAGAGACGCCACGGCGTTCATGTGGGCGCCGCTGAACACGGGAATGAGGTTGATGAGAATGATGTGATTGAGTCGCTCGATCACATCCTCCGGCCCGTCCACGGCGACACCGACGCAGAGTCCGTTGGCGAGGGCGAGACAACCCAACCAGACTGCCTCGCCCCTCGAGGCGCCCCCAAAAAGAACTGGGCGGAGAGGATTGAATATGAACCTGAAACGGTACCCAACATTCTCCACGAGCCAGAGAATGAGTAGACCTCCGGCGAGAGTGATCCCATAGCAATCGGTCAATTCCAGCGCCATGGTGGTTAGTGATGAAGGACAAGAGAGGGAGGCAGGTCAGGTCACAAGCTGGGAAGTAAGTGTATCAATGGCAATCCTGGACGAAAGTGTCCTCTAGGCAGCCAAGGTACAGAATCGGACAGTTCAGGTGATATAAAGTGGCTTAGGCAGCCTATGGTCTCTACCTCCTCATGTACTCGCTGTCCACCTTCTCCATCATGGCCGACAACACAGAGAGCAACCAGGAGCAGCCTTCTCGCCCTGCGAGCCCCACCAGGATATCCCCTTACGACACTATGATCATTGAATCTCACCAAGTTCATTCTCGGTACAACGTTCTTGCTGCGGTCTTCAACTGGTTGGTCCTGGCAGGCTTTGTTGTCTTTCCCGCAACATTCGCCTCGCTGAGCCGCGTCGGCGTCCTCAACAACTCTCCCACGGGAAGGGCGGTGCAGAACGTAATACGCAACATCCCTCTTCTTTACATATCTGCATTCGCATGCTTCCTGGGCGGCCTCGGGCTAGCCTGGTTGTGGTGGACGGTGAAGCACAACTACGTCTGGCTGCTGAGCCGCATCTTCTTGTATGCCCCATCACCCTGACTGCTGACCCCGCTAAATGGCATAGAGCCCTGGTTTACTCAATTCGGTAATGGCTTTGCTTACCACCCTGGTGAACGTATACACTGTGCAAGCTGGAAGCTGGTCTATTACTGCGCTTTTCGCAGTGTGCACCATCTCGACATGTGTCATCTGTAGCCTTCTCTTAGTGGTCATTTACGAGTTTTGGTTTTTGGGGAGGCTGAAGAAGGCGCCGGTCTTCGAGATGGCATAGTGGGGGTGGGTCTAGCGGGGCAGCCCCTCGGCCTAAAATACATCGGACGTTTCCGTCATGAACGACAAGTGCAGCTTGCCAGATCTGTGTGTGGGGGGATTTACTCTTCCCCTCTCGGGCGCAGTTGATGCCTGGCCACCAAACCTACGACTTCGATTGCATGTGATATAGTCGCCTTCCCCCCTTGTGTAGGAATCGGTCTGTTGACTTGTAATCGGGCAAGCCGTATGTTCAATTCAGAGCGAAGAACTGTCTACCCACAGTATCGCTAATCTGTGGACGAAAGGCTACTCCGTTGTGACATTGAGTTGAGCAGAAACCTCCCGCACAGCGTCCGCAGCTTCCTTTGCAGAGCTGTAGCCCGAGTCCCAGAGCTTCCGAATGATAGATCCCACCGGGTTGTCCTCGCTCACGTGAGGATACCCCCCCCTTATGAGCCTCTCCTGGAGCTCCTCGATCTCAAGTTCTCCATAGGGCACAGCCCATTCAGTGATCTCGCAGATACCAGTCCCGAGGGCGAATAGTTCCTTCGCGAAAACGTCCTTGGTAGGGCTCGGAGGGGTCGTTTTGGGGACCCAGTATCGCGGTTCGCACTTAAAGAGGAGCTCAGGATATACGTCTCGAAGACTGGAACCGGCAAAGTCGCTGAGTTTGATGTGAAGATCATCAAAGACAAGGATGTTCCGCGCCGAGATGTCGCCCCAGATCACACCTCGGTCGTGGATGTACTGCAGGGTTTCCGCCAGGTCAACCGCCAGCTGTAAACGACGGGTCATTGACGGAGATCCGTCTTCGAGGATGCGCTCGCGAAGACTGCCATGGGGGGCCCTCTCGAGTCTCACTGCCCAGGCCTCCCTCTCCTTTGGGTTCGTCGCCTCTTGGGGTGGCAGGTATGCTGCACCCAAACATTTCAGGATGTGTGGATGTGGGCCGAGAGCTTTGTAGATGGCGGCCTCGCGCTTGAATGTCTCGCTGGTGTTCTCAGCAAAGGCCGCATGGTCGTACATCTCTCCATCAAGCCAGAAGCCAGCGGCCTTGATGGCGATCATAGGTTTAGACTTCTCTGCGTAGATGATGCTGAGGCCTGTCCGTCCCAGTGGTTCGAGCCTTGCCCGGACGGCTTGGCCAGCTTCCCAATCGGTCATCCGCATGTCGATTATGCAGGCAGCAATCGAAACAAGCTGCAAGGTTCCAACAGAAAGCTGACACCGCAACTGAGTCGGCGGTGCCGCAGTAGGTGAAGACACGAGCAATGACGGCTGTAAAGTATTGATATGAGTATAAGGGGAGAATGGTATAATGTGGGTGACGAGAAAGTATCAACATGGATGAAGTCTGATCAGTTTTATGTGTGGAGGCAGAGAGGGTGCACGGCCGGATTATCTGACCCCTCCCCATTAGGCACCTGCCTCCCTGCGGGTCTCAGGCAGTTGGTGACTGAGCCAATCGGAGGCCTGCCCGCGAAGTGGACAAACTGCATGGCACAACACACTCCCAGCGCCAGTCGCACACAGCCAATAGCTAACGGGAAGACTCCAACATACCACCAACAACAAAACTAACGCCCACGGCCAGAGGTCAACGCAACAGCAAATATAGCATGCAGCCAACAGCAACAGCAGAAATGGAAAACAGTCAACACCAGGCAGCAGGCAGCTGTTGGTGGCTTTCTATTCCTTTGGCATATCGTGATGGAGAGAGGAGATTTCAGGCTGGATGCGCGGTTTATAAATACGTATCAGCAGGCTCCAGGACGTTGCAAAGTCCAGAGAATTCACAACCGCATTCACAAACGCGGCAGAAACAATTTTGAGGTGCAGCCATCCATCGGTCTCTATCTATTGAATTACCACTACCGTTCCCAGAGACGCCCGAGTATCTCTCGGCCATGTGCAAATACGTCATCATCACCAGAATCCACGAGTCGTGCAAACTTGATCCAAAGCACACTTCGAAGTTGACGGAGTTTCCGATCAACGAGAGATGCAATGATCCAAAGGCAGTCACCACCTCATGCCCCAACGTTGAGCCCAGTCGTACCATGTTCGGGTCGACACCTGTGACGGGTCCATGCCCTCTCTGTTGAAGAGGCCTGAGGTCAGTTGAATTCATCCCTTCCCCTAGTCAATCACGTTTACTCACTGATTCGTTTGCAGATACGCCCAGTTGCTCCTCAGTCCGCGAACCCAGATCATGGAGTGATGCATCCTAGGCTGCGAGGAAGTCCAGTTTGCTTTATGCGAAGGATTGTACAGTCTCTACCGATTGGATATGACGGGAGCAGATGCCTGAGATGGTCGCTGCTATCAATATACGCAGTGACCGCCCTCCTTTACGACGACTCCCAGACTACCCCTGTGCAGCATGCTAGCCATACTCAATCATTCATTGGATGAAGAGTAAAGACGACCTCGGCCATCCCGGCTGCAAGCTACCCCCTTCCTCCGCCTCTTCACTCTCTCCCTGACGCCGCTCGCCATGCCACATCGCCAACCCCCACTCAATGATGCCTCCGATTCGGACACTCCTTGTCCGCCAAGGACTGGGTCTTCGATGTGGCGGATCAGCTGTCCAACGCAGCCACAGACGCCGCCGAGATCGTTGTCTTCGAGGGAGCCGTAACCAAGGTTCTCGATTCCCGAGCACGCACCGGGACCTAGGGCTGTGTCGATGAAGGGCTTACCGTAATGCCACTAAAAATGCAATACCATTTTTGGACCTGGCCGGTTATGTTTCTTTTATGCTAGGTAAAGTGCAACAAGGAGAACTAGTCCATACAGTATGCATCCCTTCACTCCCGGGAATATCATACAATCGTGAACTGCAACATCGGCCCTTGAGGCTTTTCACCCCTCTTCATATCAGCAAACACACCAACGCGTCTATATAGCTTCGTCGCACTGTTATCCGCATTTCGAACCTCCGTGACGCCCAGGTCAATCTCATGCGAGGTATTGTAAGGTTCTTCCCAAGCGATGCTCAGCAGCCACATCTTTTTGAGGTTCCGTGGCCTTGGATCGTCATCAAAGGAGAAATCGACAGACCCGTCCCGAGTTTGCAATCTCTCACCTCGGGCCGATATGTCGTTGTATTTGGAATCCGGGACTGTGATCTCCTCCGCGATGCATTGAATAGTGAGTCGTGCGGATTTGACAGCACCATTGGGCGCTTCGGGATCCACCGGTGTCACGTCGCAGGCGAGTATTCGAGCCAGTCTATCATCGTCCCATATCTCCTCTCGGGCTTGATAATAGACAGGGTGTGCCCTTGAAGCCCAGGACCAGGAGGGTGCAATGAAAGAATCGACCGCTGAACGTGGTGAGAAAGTTGGCTGAGCCCGCCAAACAAGATCGCACCTGAGCGTGCTGGACCAAAGCCCTGCGCGGAACGTTCCCCGGCCAAATTGATCCTCCCATATAGCCACAATGCCCATGAGTGCGGGGAATCTATCCTCTTGGTTCGTCATCGCTCGTCGGGAATACTGCTTCACCAGCGCGGTCCATTCCTCGGCTATGTTGGTTGACCTGCGCCGACCTGGCTCACTTCGAAATTTTGCCATCGTTTCTTCCATGCACATTAGAGGTTTCGGGATCTGCGGCACGATGCCGCCATCTGATCGTAGTGTGCCCCTGTTACATCTGAATGCGGGCCGCTGGCCTTCTGAGAAGAACATTATAAGACGCGGATGATCAGTGCCTCTTGAAACATCCAGGCTCTTGCGAGAAGAGGCTGATGGAAGATATCCTAGTGTGATAGATCGCTGCGCATCTCCAGAACCGCAGCTCGATCGCTGCTGGCGTCTTGTATATTGACGTTCCACGTAGAGGTTACATCGTTCTCTCTGCCCTTCATAGGATTCAAGAAGCCCTCAGTAGCCGCCTTGCTTGACATGGCAGAAACGGTACAGACTGCACCGGCATAGATGGATGCCATCTTTTTGAGCTCAGAATCCTTTTCGAATCCAGAATCCTGCACGATACAGAAAGCATCAACCCACAAATACTCGAGCTTGAGACTCAGTGTCACTCTGATAGCATCAAGTACTGTGAGAGGAAATGTCGTAACGTCGATCCCCTTCATGTATGAAGCTAGTCGATTAGAAGTCGTCATCTCGGGTTGTGTCCCACCCCAGCAGTAGCTCAAGCAGACGTAGCGGACTGGACGGTCCGCGAGACGTGATACTTTTATAAGGCGCACATAAGGGGAAGTAATAATCCCCGATATCTGAAGCAGCATGCTTGGGAGGAGTGAGATAACACGTCGTGTGCATTCAGAGTGATTGTCCATGCAGTCGTCGACCAAGGCTCGGGAAACTTTGCCGTCTTGTTCCAAACTCTATTCCCAGTGACCGTCGTATTCTCCGCTTGGCTCTTTAGTGGTAAGTGCTGGTGCATCATGTCCCAACTTATCGAAGTCGGGATTGAGTGTATCGAGCGACGGTGGAACTTAACGACATAATCCGCCGACTAAAAACCGACTGTCGACTACGTAGACTCGGAAAAAGCCCCCACTAAGGACGGCTTCACTCCCACGCTAGGGAACAATAGACACATTCGTCCACTACCAAGCAAACCGGAGGCCGAGAGTGAAATGGAAGTCTGAAGTCGCCTGACCTGGTGCTTCAAGTCGAGCGCGAACGCCGTCGAGATACTCTACGGACGGTGCCGATGGAGGAATTCGGCCAAGAGCATTCTCAAGCAAAATGCAAAAGATGCACCCATTATCTACCTCACGTTTCACTGACAGGGCGCTTTGGCGGAGCGTCCTTTTGAACGATGGACTCGAATTGTGATTAGCGAAGTATGCTGCAGCGTCGAGGTGTACTTCAAAGCCTTCAAGGTCCAGCAGGCTTCTTAGTAGTGTTGTAGATTTGCATAGATTAATAACTGCAAGGGTGTGTTTGTCGAAGACGTGTTTTTCACACCAAACACATAGCACTGGGTTGGGCGGACTAGGGCGTACGCGGGTCATATTCAAAAGCCCAACTGCGTGCTCGTCCACCATGCGATACGTCTCTATGCTGAGAACGTAGTGTTTGAGGCGCGAGCTGCTCTGAAAGCCTGTCATGCCTTAAGATGTTTAGACTTGATGGTGCACCGATGGGCTGGATGGAAGATTTTCGATTTTCGGCCCTCACAGGCTGGTAGTTTTGATCTGGCTGAAGATAGAGGGTTGTTATCGAGGATACGAGAGGAGATTGTTCGTAAGACTTTAATTGTGATGGCGAGGACTCGAAGATCCTGCGTCGCTGCTAGGTCAAGAAAGCCTAGCTGTAGACCCTTAGTTTGATTGAGAAGAATCATTAGGTTTTACATGGGAAATGTGATTCTGCACATCGAGTGAGAAGATCGAGCCCAAAGCCACTGGCAACGGGAAGGTGCGGGGTAATACTACCTATGTACCTATGCATACCAAGCCACCGCCTCAACTCAGGGCGGGCTCAGTGTTAGCTCATATTAAAAGCAGCGAGGCTCCGGAACGCATCCAGTCCAGATGGGGCCTGTTAAATTCATCTACGCGGTGCCGGCCATGCCAGCGTGTAGGGCCTTGACGAGCTACCTCGGGGGGGGGGCGAGGTAGCTATAAGTCAGACTAGCCGATCGTACNGCCTTGACGAGCTACCTCGGGGGGGGGGGCGAGGTAGCTATAAGTCAGACTAGCCGATCGTACAATCTCCTCGCTTGGCCTCCTGGATCTCTTGGAGCCGTAACCAGAGCGGCGCTATCGTCATCGCATTCAGTGCCATCGAGTTATTTACACCGTGTTACAAAACAATGCCGGGGTTCGAGTCCGGCGCCCGAGTGGGTGGGCTTCTCCCGGACGTCCCCGGCGTGCCGCATAGCTTACTTCAACGTCGCTAGCCACGTTCACACTCTTCAACGCTGTGGCGTCCCGGCCCTTATCGCTACCGGCCGCGAGAAGCAGCTCCCGTGTACAGTCGTGCCCCAGCCGCGACTTGGACGTCGCCACCGCTACCCGCTCGCCGCCCGTCATAAGGCCGCCGGACATCCTCTCAAACGCCTTGGCACCTTTTTGTTATGTGGGCGGTTCATGTCGAAGGATGCCAGAGGGGGGAAGACAAAAGCCGATAATCAGGACTCGATACCTATGCTGGTCTTCGCCGCCGTTTTGACACCAGGACGGCATCGAGGCTAGTACATCATCGCCTCGTATGGCTGTCATCAGTCCTTGCTATCAAGGGGATCACGGAAAAGACCGTTCAGTTGTACGGCCTGGCTTGATTGTCTCTAGCAAGTAAACAGAACGAGTTCTTCCCACTAGTGACAAGTTGGCAATGCCTCCAGACATTGGACGTGCTCGTACTGTCAATTCTTTGTGGTCATTCATGCGGTCATGCACCGTGTGTGACCATTATTGCACGGTATGCTCGTACTGTCAATCTCTGGCCCATCTTCTCCTGTAGTAACCTGGGTCAGCGGGGTTGTGAGCCGGTGCGGTAGGGCAGTGGTCTGCTCTAACCACTTAACCCCCCTTCCCAACCCACCTACTCGGTCAAGAATTCCCCTCCGACGTGACCACACATCATGACGAGGCAACCCGAGCAAGATGACGGCAATTCGAGACGATAGATTCCACATGAAGAACCAGACCTGCTCTCGCCGTCATGGCCTATTAGCAAGGTCAATTCAAAAGTATCCTCAAGGGCTGCGACCGCATACGATGTCTCGCAATCTACAATACATGATTGACTGCGCGCTGCCCTCCCCTGACGCGACGCGCAGATGAACAAAGGGAAGCTGACGGCGACGGACGAGACTAACCTCGTAGAATGGGTCTTGTCGATGGGCGAGCGAGGGACTACGAAATGGCGCATGATGCATACCGTTTTGGGGAGAACCGTTTCCATTGTCCGTCGTGCACAACATGCACAAAACCTCTCTTCGACTGAAGTGGCTGAGCTTGGACTGAGCCGAGCCTGAGTAAGAGCGACAACTACGCTAGTCCTAACTAGGGAAACACACTAGCTGTGGTAAAACCTGGAACC
Organism: Plectosphaerella sp. P0831; assembly: GCA_014635975.1. Taxonomy (NCBI): domain Eukaryota; kingdom Fungi; phylum Ascomycota; class Sordariomycetes; order Glomerellales; family Plectosphaerellaceae; genus Plectosphaerella; species Plectosphaerella sp. P0831. The sequence goes on along the minus strand of JACAFV010000176.1, from coordinate 4,613 downwards.
CTCAATTTGGCCGAGTTACTGTAGTCCGATCTGCCCAACGACCTGGAGGACCCAGCCCAGGGGGCCATCAGCGCGCGGGTGCCGTCCTCCGGGGCTTCCTCAAGCAGCGTCGGCAGCTTCCTCCCCCTCTCCGCGCGACCGCTCGCATGACGGGGGCTTGCAGTCGATAGGCGCCTGTAGTACGCCTTTCCCGCCTTAGCCTGCGCGAGCTGCCTCGTTAGACTTTTGTTGGCATTGAGAAGCGTGTGCAGTTGCTGGCGGTATTGGGTGAGCGCGGCGTTGAGTGTGGCCTCCTGAAGGCCGTGCTGGACCAAGGTTGCCTGAGCATTGTGAGCCATGTGGCAGATTCTGTACAGCTGTTCCGAGGCTTCGAGAAGGTGAGGGTGAACGCCGTTGCCATTCGGCCGGATGGCGCCCATGGCGGCCTCGTACTGAAAGGGCTCGGCCCGTCAGTCGACCCGTTTCAACGCGGATACCATCTGCTTACCTCGTCCAACGATCGATGGGACTTCATGATGAGGAGATGCTTTTGGTGGGTGTTTTCACGGTAAGCTCTAGATACTGGGTCCGGAACGCGGCTGACGGCCTATCTTCTAGATATATAGTCGTTACGTAGACGACGATATAGATACTATAGGGGACTTAAATGGCGCTAGTAAGGCAGGGGGGTAGCGACGAATTACGAAGCTGATTAGCCGACGAATTGAAAAATAGGTACTAGGAGCGCTATACGAGGAATTCTAATTAAGGGAAATATCGCCGGTTAAAGCTAATCAGAATATACGCGATAGAAAGAGTATTACTTTTAAATTACGTAACTTAGAGCTAATTAAAGTTTTAGTAATGAAAATTTAGTAGTCGGCGGAGGTAGGGTATCTTAAGTTTAATAATCTAATTAAACGAAAGTATATTCGACTAGCGANTAAAGTTTTAGTAATAAAAATTTAGTAGTCGGCGGAGGTAGGGTATCTTAAGTTTAATAATCTAATTAAACGAAAGTATATTCGACTAGCGATATTCGACGAGTAGTACTCTAATTAGCGATATTCGACTAGCGACACTCTAATTAGCGATATTCGACGAGTAGTATTCTAATTAGCGATATTCGACGAGTAGTACTCTAATTAGCGACATTCGACTAGCGATACTCTAATTAGCGATATTCGACTAACGATACTCTAATCAGCGATATTCGACTAGCGATACTCTAATTAGCGACACTCTAATTAGCGATACTCTAATTAGCGATACTCTAATTAGCGATATTCGACTAGCGATACTCTAATTAGCGATACTCTGATTAGCGATACTCTGATTAGCGATATTTAACGAGAGATTTATACTATTGAAAATCGAGTAGTAACTAATCTTAAAGATTATACTAGACGAAGTTATATCTATCGGCTAGTCCTTCCGACTAATCAGATATTCGTCGGTTAGGTAGCGTACGTTAGGCGACGGTTCGCTAGGGGTAGCCGATAATAAGGCTAATTAGGTAATAAATACTTAAAACGTCGGCTATACTACCGACGGTATATTAGATAGTCGAATACTTTAGTATATATAGGCGACGAAATGTATTAGGTAAGCGACGATTACTATAGGATACCGCTAATAGTACTCGTAGCCGCCTCGGTATTATAGCTAGTAATTTTTCGGTCGTTAGGTAAAGCCTNTATTAGGTAAGCGACGATTACTATAGGATACCGCTAATAGTACTCGTAGCCGCCTCGGTATTATAGCTAGTAATTTTTCGGTCGTTAGGTAAAGCCTGGTAAAAGTCGCGGATCGTGGCTATAACGTGGGTTATTTAGGACCTGATTTGCGATTCCTTTCCGTTTCCTAGTTCTGATATATAGATCTATTATTACTGTATATAGCGAGTACGTCCCTTGGACTGGATGTACTGGATGACGGAGGTGAAGAGGTTAAAGCGAATGATAACGTTATAATCCGGGATGTCGATACCTTCTTCCGCGATAGAGGTTAAAACGAGGTAGTTAAAGTCGCCGCGTTTGAACTTGGTAATCGTTATTAGCTGATTCTTATAGGGAACGGGTGAAGTGTCGCCCTGGCCTCTAATTAAGGTAGCAGGCTTAAGGAACTTTAGTTCCAGCTCCGGCTTCCTTAGTAGGTTAGTAAGGATTAGGGTCGTGTTTCTCTGTTGGACGAAGATGATGTACTTATGGTCGGTGGGGTTGAGAAACCTCTGCTTTAGTTGTACTAGAAGATATAGGACCTTAGTCGAGAGAGCCTTCTTGTTTACGGTAAGCGGCGTGAACTTATGGTTGTCGATGATGCGCTTTAGATTATGGACGGCGGCTCCTGATCGCGGTCCCGTCTTTCCGAAGAGAAATTCCCGCCGGAGCTTAGGNGTTGTCGATGATGCGCTTTAGATTATGGACGGCGGCTCCTGATCGCGGTCCCGTCTTTCCGAAGAGAAATTCCCGCCGGAGCTTAGGGTTAGCTAGGGACGGAGTGACTATCTCTCCGGAAGTTGAATCCGTCGGCTAATCAGAAGGGGATAACTAACGGTTAGATTACAACAGGTAACGATCTGGGGTTAAGGTAGATACCAAGCGGGCTTTATTAGATGTAGACGACTAGTAGTATTAAAATACCTGTGAATGATATAGTGCTTGTTTGGTTTGTCTATCTAAGACTTGGTTAAGTTGACGTATCTGTTAATGCGTGGGTCGTCGTCCTGAAGCTCTATATCCCCGAAAGCAGCTATGTCCCTGATCTATCGAAGCGAGGTCGCGAGATACCTATCTGTCTTAGTATCGTTATAGTTGATCGAATAGAAGAGCTCGACCGGGCCTAACTGATTGTAAAACTTGTATAGATCGTGCTGGAGTATGCTGAGAGTGCTTTTAATCCGCGTACTGTCGTCCACCCTCTTCGCGTCGTTATCGTAGAGGATTATATAGGTGCCCTTGCCCTTTTCTCGTTTAATAATGTAAACTGACTAGTAGTGCTAAGGTTCGTCGTTCTATGTTGGGTTGCCGTCTTTATCGTTTGGTATGCCTACCTAGTTGCGTCGCGGGCCGCTGAAATGCGTAAACTTAACTCGGCCTTTAGCGATTTTAAGGTTCCGGAAGAAGTCTCTGTTATTAGGGTCGTTAAGGTTCCCCTCCTAAGAAGACCTTATCTTNCCTTATCTTGCCGTTTTTGAAAGAGATCGTCTTCGGGTGTACGTATGCCGAAGACGTCGCCTGCACCCCTTCGAGGGCGACCCGAATAAGGGCGCTTAAGGTAGTAGGATTAGCGTTATTTGTAAAGATATTAGCTACTATGTTTGGTTTGTTAAACGTTTACGGTATGCTGTCTGGAACCCGGTGATCTGCTTACAGGCTGTCGAGTTAGTGTTTGATCGAAGGGGTAGATTAGCGAAATCTGTTTAATAATAGCGAGGTCTAGGGAGGGAAAGGTTACGGAGGTAGAAAGGGTTAAAGAGTAGAAAGGCAGGAGATTTATACTAGAGGACGTAAGAGTATTATTTCGGAAGGTACTAGGAGTAACGGTAGTTACGGTTGTANGAAAGGGTTAAAGAGTAGAAAGGCAGGAGATTTATACTAGAGGACGTAAGAGTATTATTTCGGAAGGTACTAGGAGTAACGGTAGTTACGGTTGTAATTTACTACGGATCTTATTTTGGTTCATTTACTTCCGGGAATAATAGCGGCAAGGTAAGAGTAATCTATCTAATATCTTCTACTATAAATAGGCGGAGATTAGTCTTAGAACCGGAGCTTCGGTCGTTAGGCAGGCCGATTTATATTCGTGTATATAGTAGGCGTGAGAAAAGTCGCGGATAGTGGCTATATCGTGTGTTATCTAGGACCTGATCTGCGATTCCTTTCTATTACCTAGTTCTCCCCGGTAGATCCTAGCTAGTATTCTTTCGGTCGTCAGGCAGGCCGAGTTATGTTCGCGTGTGTAGTAGACGTGAGAAAAATCGCGGACGGTAGCTATATCGTGTATCATCTGGGACCTGATATACGAATTATCTCCATTACCTAGTTTTCCTCGGTAGATAGGTTACTAATTGCTAATGGTTACCTGACTTATATAGCCCTTACTTTACTATCCTAGATAGATTTCTTCGGGAAATACGGGTAACTACCTCTCCCTTCTAACTATCTCTACTTAATCCTT
>JACAFV010000175.1:0-60020 GCA_014635975.1 Plectosphaerella sp. P0831 | reverse complement strand
GGGGGGGGGGTTACATGCCCATATATGACCTGTCACTTTCTTTCCCTCGCTCGAGCTTCCCCATCTTCTGCCCACGCCACGGGAGGCCCGGACGGAAATTCCACAGCAAGCCTAGAGGCGTTCCCGGTGAGGGCAAAAGAAATGCGTCCCCGGGGGCCTGTGGTCGGACTTCCGCCTTGTCGAGGTAAGATGCGTGAGCGACGCCGGCCACGAAACGAAACAAATACCCCAGGAGCCCCATACCGGTGAAGGTCCCTTGTCCTATCGGCGCCTTGGCTCGCTGTCTGCGTCGCGTGCGAGGCGCTGGCCTCATCATATGTCACTGTCTCGCATTTTTCGAAGGAGGAGGGGGAGGGGGCCTGGCCCTGCCGGTGAAAGCACTGTTATTCTTGCTCGTCATCTTTGCTCTACCACCACGGATGGCCACGGACCGTTGTTGAACACGCGCGGGCGTTGTTGCGGCCACCGTCCGCCAGTTTATACCGGCCAAACTCCCCTACTCCCCGTCACGCCCTTGCGGTGGGCTGCTCGCTGTCTCGCACGGTTGCCCAAGGGCCCCCTTCTTCCTGCGATTCGTCTTACCAGTACGCCGGCCTCAGACCGCTGAATGTCGAAAGCGCGCCCGACGACTCGGCCGCACCGCCCTCTCTCTTCCTCTGTCCGCTCAGCTGCGACGGAATCGGTTAGCATCGTTCAACCACGGCTTCGATCGGCCACTACTCACCTCCAGTTGCACTCCCTTGTGGAGCTGCACGAGCCAGTCGACGTAGCTCTGGGCCTCGTTGTTGCGGTCCTCAACGAGCATGCGGGCAAACTCGTACTCGGCACCGTCGATACCCTGGCGCGCGAGCTGGATGGCAAGACCCTTGGATCCGCGCATGGTCTTGAGGAACTCGATAATGTTGCGCACCTGCGCGTTCAGGTGGGTCTGCAGCACCGGCAGGGACGAGGTGTAGGCGTCGAGGCTCTGCAGGGTCTGCTTGTCTTCGCCAAAGAGATCCGCAATGAGGTTGGGTGATGTCTGCGAGTGGAACCACAGCAGGCATTGCTGTCCGTTGTCCATGAGGTACACGCCGCCAGGCTCGACACGAGCAAACGACGCCCGCAGCGAGGGCGGCAGCTTGAGGTGGCCCGACTCGTCGGGGAAGCCCTCTTCCGGCGCCATGTTGTGGACGGGGATCATACGCGGGTATAGGTACAGGCTGAGCTCGAGCGCACCCATGGATCGAATCATGCGCAGCTCAGCGGTGCGGCGATCAGTGCTCTCGCTGCCGCCCTTGAACGCCCGCGTCTTGAGCAGGCCGAGCATGTACATGGCGAACTCCTTAAGACGCTCAGGCATAACGAGCTGTCCAGGGGGATGCGTCTGCGTGAGGAAGTACTTGCGGTACGATGCCAGGACGTCAATGGTCCGCTCCGTCAGGAAGTTGCGGATATCCTTGAGGTTCGCCGAGGTTGTTGCGAACTTGGTGCTCGCTTCCTTGGCGAGGATAGAGAATACGGCGTCTTGGTCAATAAACTTGACGCAGTCCCTCGGGTTATCGCTGACACTGGCGATCATATTGGAGCACCGCACCCTTCGCTGGCCAGATGCTGACGTGTAGAGCAGGGCAGACTGGAAATGCGCATCCAACTTGGAGTCGAGCTTGCCATCGTAGCTGAAGGTGACGCCGAGCGCCTTGTCCGAGTCGACAACGCCAATCTCCAGGTCGGCGCCAAAGGTGTGCTGGACAAAGTTGCCGTGGTATGCTGAAATTTGAAGGCCGTTGGAGCAACGGACCTTCATGAGGGCCTGGACACCGGTCTCACGTGTCACCGCATGCCTGATCTCCATCGACAGCTTGGCGTTGTCGCGGCCGCCGATGAAGTTGGGGTAGTAGAAGGTCTCGCCACCGGTTGTGGACGAGACGTGGCCAATGGTGCCAATATCGAGGTAGCCGCCAGACGGCGCGGCCAGGAAGAAGTCAACTCCAACACCAGACGAGACCATTTTCTCGGCCGTCTTCTTCCATGCGGGGTGCTCAGTGGTGAACAGCTTCTTGTCCGTCTCACCGCCGGGATGCTTGCCATCATCCCGCAGGAAGAGGCGTCCGGGTCCCCAGGTAGGCAGAGCAGAGCACGCAGCAACAATCTTGCCACCGGTATTCTCTAGAGCAGCAGCGGCGGCATTAAGCGTGGCCAGCAGTGCAGGCTCGGGGTTCTTGATCTTGGAGAACATCTCCGGCAGCCTAGTCAGAAGCGAGGTGATGACATCCCTGTCCATGGTCAGCAGGTGGCCGAGATACTGGCGGTGCTAGGTTCTCACGTACTTGGATTCATAGGGGTCGACGAAAAGTCCTTCACTCAGGGGCACGAAGGGGTCCTCGAGATCTGGCATTATCATCATCTGCGCTTGGTCGAGCAGGGGCTGACAGGTCAAATTAGCAACGCTCCAAAAGGCAGGGTCGACCAATGCTTACGCTGACGTTGTAAAAGTGAATGTCCTGGTCGAACGAGACGAATCCGACCTTGGCGCCAGCCGGGATACTCCTCTTGGGGTCGCCATTCTCATCCGTCTCGTCTGCATCAGCGCCGCCGTACAGGGCGGAGAGGATTCCCTCGCAGAAGGCCTCGACGAAACCACGGTTGTAGGACTCCTGGGTGACGTCCAGCAGGAACAGCCAACGGAGACCGACGGGCTCCTTGGTCCAGTATTCCTTCGGAACAATGAATTCGACAGTGCCTCTTGTGAGCTCTGGCCTCTGGTCCCTGTCCACTCGCACGCCAGAGGGGGTCGTTGCAGAGAAGTATTCGGCCGGTGTGTCGTTGGGGTACGTGCAAAGGTTGCAGACGAACTTGTTGCCGCCGGAGCGGAACATCATGAAGGGATTGATGTAGGCGCGGCACCGGCGACACCTCGGCGGACCGGTCTCGCCAAAGTCGAGAACTGGGATCTCCGACTCGCCAGGCTGGAGGGGCGCAAGCGGCTGCAGGAGAAGACCAAGCGGAAGGCCAGTGTTGGCAAGCCCTTCGGCCGTGGCAGGGATGTTGTTCATAGTGAGGCGCGCATACTTGGGCGAGGCGTTGCCTTGGTCAAAGGCCACGAAGGAGGTCGTCGCGGGAGGAGGCACGTGTCGCTCGAAGGTCGGGTAGACGTTGTGCAGGAAGTGCGGCTGGACCGAGTCTCGGGAGACGGGGACGCTGGGCATGTCGTCGGGAGAGACCTGCTGGGTGCCCGCCGTGGGCACAAAGGCCGGGGCAGGGCCGGCATCGCTGGCACCGTTGGGCGCGGGGGTCGAGAAAGGGTTCGGAGAGACGGGGCCAGGGGCGACCTGTTGGCCACCGAACTGAGGGCTCAATGCTTGGGGCCCAGTGGCGGGCGAGTTGAGGAAGGCTGAGGCAGGTGTACCAGCAGGGGGCATGCCATTGAATGGTTGAGACGAGCCAGTTGCCTCGACCTGGTGGAAGGCGTGCCTGTCCTTCTTCTTTTTCCTCAAGGTGCCATGTCCCTCGCCTGCACCAAGCGACATGCCGCCCATCTGGGCTGCCAGGGTCTGGTCCTGAGGCACCTGGCCACCGAACGCAGGTTGTCCTGCGGGCTGGCCATATCCCTGGCCTGGAGGGGGCTGCTGTCCTCCATACTGTTGTTGTTGCTGCTCGGGAGAGGGCGCTCCGTAACCGACACCTTGCTGGTATCCCGACGGTTGAGGGGCGACAGGTGGTTGAAATTGGGGAGGTGCGGGCTGGCTGGTATGTCTGGGGTCGGAGGGGTCAATGTGCTCGCCCTGGCCGAGATGATGGTACATTCCGAAATCCATGTTGGGTAGTTGTGGTGCTGTCGGTCGGGGATCGATCTGTCGACGTCTTCACTTTAGGAGAGCTGTCGCGAACGGGCCACAAAGCGGCAGCTCAGCGCAAAGCCACGTGTCTCCGAGGTTTGTCCAGAAACCGAATAATGCGTGGTCCTTTGTCGAGAAAAAGGGTTACCAACGCGCCATTGTCTCCAGGCCTGTAACGAGAGGGTTTGTGTCGGTTAATCGGTCGGGGAGGAGAGGCGTGCAATCGGACGGGAGACTCGAGATATTTTGGCAGGGCCGGGGGGTTCGAGCTTCTAGGGAGCAGGTGGTAATAAGTGTCAAGTTTGGGGCATGGAAGTGACACGATACCATTCCGAGACGTTTTTCCACGGCCGACGGGACTGGACTGGACCTCAACGGGTGAGCTTGTGGCGCTAAACCCAGACGAGCCTAGAGCTCAAGGGTTTCGGAGCGTCCAGTTGGGGCAGGTGAGAGTGATAGCCCGCCCCAAAGCCAAAGGTGGCCCGGGCTGGCGCTGCATTCAATGATGGACATTGACTGGGGCTCCATTGCATCAACTTCAATTGGAGATCGCCAAGTTTGTCGCGACCTCGAGAAACTACACCCAGACACACTCGCTCAAAACTCTCCATCCTGCCACCAACCAGGCAGATCAGTTGCGCGACAATGAGATAGCGACACCGAATCATATATCCGACCGAATAAATCGATCTATCCTGCTGCGCATTACTTCTCTCCCCCCGCGGCACTCGGCGCGACAGCGCCAATTGCTTTCGCCATGTTCACCTTTTGTCCCTTGCAGGGCGCGCAATCGGACTCTGCCGCATCGCAATCTATTCTCGAACTAGATGGAGGCGTCAAGCTGCTCATAGACCTTGGATGGGACGAGTCCTTCGACGTCGAAAAGCTCCGGGAACTTGAAAAGTATGTACTCTGGATGATACCCTCCCTTTGGTGGCTTCCTACTGACATGACGGCTCGCGCAGACAAGTTCCGACCCTGTCACTCATCCTCCTGACACATGCTACAACCTCGCATCTGGCAGCTTTCGCCCACTGCTGCAAGCACTTCCCTCTGTTTACCCGAATCCCCGTCTACGCAACCCGGCCCGTCATCGACCTCGGTCGCACCCTGATCCAAGACCTTTACTCCTCGACTCCTCTTGCCGCTACAACAGTCCCCAAGTCCTCTCTCAGCGAGGCCGCATACTCCTACTCTCAGCAGCAGTCTGGAGACAGCGAGTTCCTCCTGCAGACGCCTACCCCCGAGGAGATCACCCGGTTCTTCTCCCTCATCCAGCCACTAAAGTACTCGCAACCACACGAGCCGCTCCCATCGCCCTTTTCGCCGCCTCTCAACGGCCTCACCATCACAGCCTACAACGCCGGCCACACACTGGGAGGAACGATATGGCATATCCAGCATGGCCTTGAGTCCATCGTCTACGCGGTTGACTGGAACCAAGCAAGAGAAAATGTGTTTGCCGGTGCTGCTTGGCTAGGAGGAGCTGGAGGCGGTGGTGCAGAAGTTATCGAGCAGCTCCGAAAGCCGACTGCTCTCATTTGCAGCAGTCGCGGCGCCGACAAGAACGCACCAGCTGGTGGCCGTGTCAAGCGTGACGAGCAGCTCGTGGACATGATTGGACTTTGCGTCAGCCGCGGCGGCACTGTTCTGATCCCGGTTGACTCGAGCGCCCGCGTCTTGGAACTGGCCTACATGCTCGAACGTGCCTGGAGGACCAACGCCGCCAAGGTTGACAGCCCGCTGGGGAACTCGAAGTTGTTCCTGGCCGGTCGCAACATGTCCAGCACGCTGCGCCATGCACGGAGCATGCTTGAATGGATGGACGACAATATCGTCCGCGAATTTGAAGCAACAGCCGACGACATGCGAAAGACGAATGGCGATGGAAGGTCCAAGGACGCCACACCGTTCGATTTCAGGCACATCAGGCTGCTCGAGAGACCTGCGCAAATCGCGAAGCTCCTCACCCAGACCTCTTCAGCCGGTCGGGTCATCTTGGCCAGTGACGAAACCATTGAGTGGGGATTCTCCAAGGATGTTTTGAAGACTCTGGCCCAAGATCCCAACAACCTTGTGATTTTGACGGACAAGCCGGCATTATCCACCGCCGGGCAGCCATCGATTGCCAGGACGCTCTGGGAATGGTGGAGCGAGAAGAATGATGCGTCTTCAACGAACCAGCCTCCCACCAGCGAGAACAACGACCTCGTTCCTGGCAATGGCCGCGACCTGACAGTCCACGAAGCCAAGCGCGAGGGTCTGGAGGGTGAAGAGCTCGCCGCCTACCAACAGTGGCTGGCAACCCGACGCCAACTCCAATCAACGCTGCAAACAGGAGGAGCGATGGCTCTGGAGGCCACTGCTGATGTCGCCGACGATGCGTCATCCGAGTCGTCATCAGATTCCGAGGCATCAGACGACGAGCAACAAGGCAAGGCCCTCAATATCTCTACGACAATGGGACAGGCGACCCGGAAGAAGGTCGTCCTTAGCGACGCGGATCTGGGCATTAACGTCCTCACAAAGAAGCGTGGGGCATCAGACTTTGATGTCAGGGGCAAAAAGGGCCGCGAGCGATCATTTCCCCTGGCTCTGCGGCGGAAGCGCGAAGACCAGTTTGGCGATCTAATTCGACCGGAAGACTATCTGCGTGATGAGGAGAAGGAGGAGGACACGCAAGCAACCACGCGCCTGAACGGTGACGATGACAACCAAAGGAAGCGCAGATGGGACGACGACCAGCAGGGCCCCAACAAGCGACAGACTGCTCATCGCAACGCCATGGACGACGCAGACGGCACGGGCGACAACGAGGGACTGCCTCCCGACGAGCTCGATGAGGTCGAAGACCTCCCCGAAGAAAACATCCAAGGACCTGCCAAGCTCGTCACGTCTTCATACACAATAAGCGTCAACTTCCGCATCGGCTTCATCGACTTCTCCGGCTTGCATGACAAGCGGAGTCTGAACAACCTCATTCCGCTGATCCAGCCGCGGAAGCTGATCCTGGTTGGTGGCAGCCAGGCCGAGACGTTGTCGTTGGCAGCCGACTGCAAGCACCTGCTGGCAGCGCAGCTGGGCGCGTCAGAGTCGAGCGTTGCCGATGTCATGACGCCGCAGAATGGCGAGTGGGTGGACGCGAGCGTGGAAACGAACGCATGGGTTGTCCGCCTGGCTGATGACCTGGTTAAGAAGCTCCAGTGGCAGAACGTGCGTGGCTTGGGCATCGTCACCATCACGGGCCAGCTCGTCCGGCAGGGCGTGGCCGTGGACAAGGAGGCCGGGGCCAACAAGCGGCTCAAGACGGGCGAGGCTGATGATGAGGAAGAGGCCGCAACGGCGGTCGTGGAAGCGGCCGAAGAAAAGGTCGCCGATGCGGTTCCCACGCTCGACACATTGCCCGTGTCCATGGTGTCGGCGGCGCGGTCGACGGCACAGCCACTCCACGTTGGAGATCTGCGCCTGACGGATCTGCGGCGCGCTATGCAGTCGGCCGGCTACACTGCCGAATTCCGCGGCGAGGGCACGCTGGTCATCAATGGGTCGGTGACGGTGCGCAAGGCGACGACGGGACAGATTGAGCTCGAGAGCGTCGGTGTGACGGACCCGACGGCCATGGTGCAGCATCGCAGCACATTCTACGAGGTCAAGAGGATGATCTACGACGGGCTGGCCGTTGTCGCGGGAGCTTAGGGGAAAAGGAAAGCCCTGCCATGTAGTTTCTGTGTACGGATAATGACCCAGACGGGATTGACCACCAGTCATCAGATGCATCTGCTGTCCATCGTGTCCTTTGTCCGATCTTGTGGGGTTTCTTCGCTTGCCAATTTGACCCTGGGATGTCGACTGAGTCGTCGGATAAAAGTAAGGAGGTCTGGGCGGGGGAGGCCTCTGTTCATTTTCAATGGAGATTCGACGCAATAACATGGAATGCAGCGGCCGGGACAAACGTGGAAGACTGGAGTCGGTCACCGGGCTGGATTTATTGCCCGGCCCCGGTCGGTTTGCGTAGCGGCGGACCTTTGATTTTAAGCGGAGTTTGGATGCTCCTACGGCGGGCCAGCGGGACATGACCGAGGCCTGGGAAAGGGGCGGGAGCAGGCATAGGGGTCTCCAGGGGTGATTACAGATCTAGTCAGGCACAGAGAACCTTGGAAGGCTTGGTGAAAGTACGAGGAAGAACTTCCGAGGAAGGCGGTCAGGGAGGGGCCGGGGGATGGGGGCGAAGAGAGGGTGGATCACAACATGGAGGACGGGCTTGACGGCTAACGAACGACGTGACGGCGGCAATGCGAACAGCCGGCGGGAGTCGTGTTGCCAAGGAACGATGGAGACAAGAGGATATGTGACGAGGGAGGGCGGTGAAACTGGTATACTCTGTATCGTTACGTTGTCGATTGTACCTGTCCAAAGTAACGCATCCATCGAACCGAAGAAGACGGAGATGGTCATCACATCACATCACATGGCTCCATCCCCCCAGACGTGTAGCAGCAAGATGACGGGTGGTCACCTCTCAACTGGGAAAGCCCAATTTCGGAGGGGACGGCCACGCCTCATTTTGATTTTGCGTGGTGGAGCCATGTCCACGGTCGGTCCACGGTGCGTGTCGTGTCGTGTCGTGTCGTCGCGCTGCGCTCGGTTTTTTGCGTCCCGTCCGTCCCAGTGCCTGCCAGCCAGCAATTGTGACCCGGTGCAACGTCCAACCAACCCCCGCCCAGACGCTTCAGCAGTCGTGGGACTGGCTGGGCTGGGGTGCCCACGGTGCCAGGACTGGCCTAAGGGCCGCCTCGTGCTTAACAGTGATTGGTCAAATCGTCGTTATCCTGGCCTTGGCTCCGGCCTTGGATTGCGCCTTCCCTTCCCGGCCGCCCCCTTCCCCTTCCCTTCCATCCCTCACCTCACCTCACGGGCCACCCACTGCCCGTCCACTGTCCACCCACGCACGGGCAGGTTAGGCTCTTGTTCCCTGTGAGGCTGGTGCTGGTGCACACGCAACACAACGCCCGCCCAAGTCCGGCCAGTCCAGTCCCGTCCAGTGCGATCCTCAGGCTACTGCTTCGGCTCTCCCTCTCCCTCTCCACCCCAGTCAGTGCTTGTCTGTCCCCGTCGTGGCCCGCCCGTCACAGTCCAACCGACCAACCAACACCCGCCCTCTCATCTACCACCAACCTGCACCAGAATCGCCTTGGTTTCCTGTTCCCATCTCGCTCAATTCACGACCTTCCTGCGCGCCACCTCCACCATCTCGAACGCCTGCCTGTGCTGCACGCTGGTCCCTCCCCCGCTGCAGACCTACTTCTCTCTCCCCAAAGATACCATCTAGCCGGCATGTTCTGATCTTCATCGTCTTCCTTCTCCCGTCGACAGAAATCCGGACCCGTCGGCCGACCAGACCCCGACGACCACCCGACTTCCAATCCCGTCCTCGTCCCAAGTCACAAGTCCGCCAACGCGAACGAAAGCAACGCATCTAGACAATCCGTGCCGACCCGAACCTTCCTGATCCTCCTCCCTCTTCCTCCTGCAAGGAACGGCCCGCTTCTCTTCCTACATCCCGAACCAGACCTGGTGACGGCGGCGTCATTTTTTCCTCTCTTCCTGTCCTCCCTATCATTGTCCAGCTCTCGTCGCTCCCGCCCCCATTGCGGCCGACCACACTGGCTTCGATTGATTCGAACCTGGTGTAGCCGGAGCAGCCTCTGACCGATCCCGACAATGCCAACGTACCTCACGCATGAGAGCTCACCAGTCTACACCGCAAATACCGACTACCTCGACCTCGACCCCAACAACACCCTGGCATTCAGGAAACAGCAGCACCCAACCCACGCCGCGAATGGGGACACGCACCACCTAGTCCTCGACAAGCACCCCTCGAGGAACAGGAATCCACATGATAGCTTCGACGAAAGCTCAATCTCCTCCGCACAGGCCTCTGACGCTTCCGACCTGGCCGCCACTCAGATGAATGGCACCCGGCCCACGAGCATGAGCTCCCTGCCCAACGGCAAGGGCATCAATGGAGGAGGACCCGACGATCAGGACTACAACACGACAGACACACGGCGGACGAGGGAGCCTCCCGCCCAGAATGGATTTGTAAAGCCGCCAGAGAGGTCTGCGCCGCCTCCTCCGCCGCCGGTTAGGGAAGCACCAAGCCCGGCCATGAACGGTGTCTCGCCGCGGCAGACGGATGCAATGCAGAGGAATTCTTCCGTCGTATCAGGCTTCGCTCTCGATTCCAATCATGAGTCGCCCCTAGACTACACGCCCTCACCGAGGAGGCATCACGATGCTGATCACCAAGTGGACGGCTCTGCAGTCTCTTCAGAATTCAACCTCCCCTACCGAGGCGGCCTGAGCCCCGGACAGCCTCACCATGGCGCTGCTGTCAGCTCCGTCTCCCTCTCTGGGCCCGAACACAGAGCTCGCGTCGCACCTCACAGGTTGTCGTCTCCGCCATTGTACCAAACCGCAAGCGCCAGCCAAGCCGCATCGTCTCTGCAGGTGCCGCCCAATGGCGGATTGAAACAGCGTCACACCCTCGAGGTGCCCAAGCCCCAGCCTGGCCGAAGCTCAAAGGATGGTGCTGATGCTGCATTCACAAGCGGCCGCTTCTCGCCAACGGTAGCAACTCCCGGGACTCGTAGGGCGTCCCTGAGTCTGGGCAGGCGGAACACGCGGTCTATTCAGTCTGAAGGACCACGGGACGAAATCGTTCCCGACGAGGATGCCCTCCGATGGGCAGAGGCCTTGCGGCAGAAGCGTGCCAGCAAGAGAAAGAAGCGGGAGGAAGAGGACGATGATCGCATCCTCGTGGGCACCAAGGTCGACGAACACCACGCCAATTGGACCACGGCCTACAACATGCTCACCGGCATCCGCGTCTCCGTCTCGCGCACAAACGCAAAGCTCGACAGGCAGCTGACGGCCGAAGATTTTCAAGCGAAGCAGAAGTCAACATTCGACATGTAAGTCCCAGTGTCCCCACAGTCCGATATTTCCCCCCCGGCTGACATGTGGTAGCGCTGGAAACGAGCTGGTCCCCTCAGCCAAGTACGATTTCAAGTTTAAGGACTACGCACCTTGGGTCTTCCGAAATTTGCGCACGCTCTTCCGTCTTGATCCCGCAGACTACCTCATGTCCCTGACGGGCAAGTACATACTTTCCGAGCTCGGCTCCCCGGGCAAGAGTGGCAGCTTTTTCTACTACTCCCGGGACTACAAGTACATCATCAAGACGATCCACCACGCCGAGCACAAGTTTCTGCGCAAGATCCTCAAGGATTACCACCAGCACGTCGTCGACAACCCAAACACGCTCCTCTCGCAATTCTACGGCCTACACCGCGTCAAGATGCCCTACGGCAAGAAGATTCACTTTGTCGTCATGAACAACCTGTTCCCACCCCACCGCGACATCCACACCACCTTTGACCTCAAGGGCTCCACCATTGGCCGAGACTACAGGGAGGAGGACCTCGAAAACAACCCCCGGGCGACGCTCAAGGACCTCAACTGGCTCCGTCGACAGCGCTCACTCGAGCTGGGGATCCAAAAGAAGAGGCTCTTCCTCGAACAGCTGAACCGGGACGTCGTTCTTCTCAAGAAGCTGCAAATTATGGACTACTCGCTTCTCGTCGGCATCCATGATCTGCAGAGAGGGAACGAGGAAAACCTGCGTGGAAAGACTTTACAGGTCTTCAACCCCGGCGGTGACGGCACCCACGACGACTCGGAGCCCCAGTCGGTCCTGCTGCGGACACCCTCCAAGCTGGAGAACGCCCGCAAGGCTAAGGAGCTACGACAGATGATACGCTCGGAGCGGCCCGTCCCCATGGGAGAGACCACCAACATGATGCCCGATGAATTGGACGAGGCCCACAACCGGGCCGGCTTCATCTTCAACCAGGACGACGGCGGTCTCCGGGCCACACACGAAGACAACGCACCCGCAGACGAGATCTACTACCTCGGCGTGATTGATTGTCTGACTCACGTAAGAGACCACTCACCCTCCCCGACCTGTGCAATGCTAACATACCATAGTACGGAATGATCAAAAAGATTGAGCATTTCTGGAAGGGCCTGACAAAAGACCGCACGCAGATCTCGGCCTTGCCCCCGGAGCAGTACGGCGAGCGCTTCTTCCACTTTGTCGAGGGCATCACCATGTCGGCAGAGGAGGCCGCGCGCGACAAGCAGGCCAAGGAACGCGAGGCTGCCGAGGCATTGGCCGCCGAGGAAGCAAACGAACGGGTGCCCAGCTGGAGGACCTCATCGACGAGGCGGAGGTCGACAGCCGCATCGGTTGCACCGCCGGTGCCGACGCACAAGCCGCCCCCAACGCCCATGGCTTCCGGGCAGATGTCCCCCGAGGCTCACGACACGATCGAGCGGGCCGAGAGAGAGGCACAGAGGACCAAGGAGCGCGGGGCCAGCGAGGCCTCGGTCCCAGACAAGGTCCTGGCCACTATCCCAAGCGGCGATCGCCGAGAGTCAGGCCAAAACCAGCCTGTCCTGCCCGTCGTGGAGGAGGCTGCTGAGGCTCGCTCGACCAGCGGCCACAGCCGAGACGGAGACGATTATCGACCGATGACGCCGGCCAAGGACGACAAGTTCGTTGCGCCGAGGCACTTTGCGCCACGATCGCCGCCCAAGCACCTCAAGCCCGAGAGCCAGGACAGTGGCTACGAGACACTGGCCCACGGCAAGGGCCGCAGCGCTTCAGCGGTACATGACGACAACGGCAGCATTCAGCCGCGGCTCAGCAAGGACTCTCTTAACAAGGATCTCCCGCCGTTGCCCAACGAGATGGGTTACGATGGCCGTGCCCGCGGCTACGCCTAGGAGACGCACGCGAGCCGTTGGATGGAGGAGTTTGACAGACATTGCTCATGCCGCTCGGATGTGTCAGCGTCTTGTTAAGTAGATGCTGGAGGGGTGCCGAGAGAGGCCGCTGGGAGGTAACCCGAGAGTATCTGGGCCGGCCCGACAGACACGGCGTGTATAGCTCGCCTTCTTTTCTTTTCCTTTGTCACTGCGTCTTCCTCTTTTTTTCCACATGGATGATACCACCATTGCATTGAGCATGCGATTCCATTAAAGTCATTCGGCAGAGGGTTTCCAAGGGGTGGTAATGATGGATTTGCTGAGGCACGACCGCCCGCTCTGGCAACGAAGGTCTGCTTCTTGTGTATAGGTTTCAATAGATGATGGATTGGACAATCACATGCTGCTTCACGTGCAGATGTGGTAGGTATCTAAAATACAGACAGTGGCGACTGGTCCTTCGTGTCGATTATGGTACAGTGATGGTGGTGATATACAGGTTTCGGGAGAGGTGAGCGGCTTAAGGCTTCCGCTTGAGCAGCATCTCCTGGATGTCCTCTCGGCTCGTGCCCTTGGGAACGCCTGATGGTGTTGCCGAGGGTGCCGGAGCTGCAGGCCCGGCGCCGCTGCTTGCGTTGAACGACGTCGAGACGTCCATCTTTATCGCGCCCTCGGCCTCGAGCTGTGCTATCCGTGCTTTCTTCTGAATATCGGCGACACGCCACTGCTTGAAGTATTTGACCTGTCATCGCCATATGTCAGCGGGTGCTGAAAGTTGTCAAGACCGAGTGTATAACGACATACCCACGACGTAGCGCAGTTGTTCTCGAAACCGACGTTCTCAGCTGAGCAGGCGGCGCGCGCAGCCTTGTCCTCCTTGACGGGGTCGATTACGTTGGCGCGGTCGAGGCAGGCGAAGTAGGCGTCGCGGGCCTCCCAGCAGCGAGCGCGCTCACTGCGGTCCGGGGCGACGGCGCCGGTGCGGACCTCGTCGGCGCGCTTTTCGTTTGTGGCGGACGAGGAGGAGAATGAGAAGAAGCCCATGGTGGCGGTTAGTCGGTCGGTCGGTCGATGGTGACAGCTTCGGTGATGGTGGGGGTTCCAGAGGCGCAACTTGGGGCAATACGTCAAAAGTTGGCTGAGGTTGGCGGCAGAATCGCCCGGGCGGTGAGATCTTACGGGCGGCTTAGCGCGCCGATGATGGGGGACCCGGGGAAGGGCGGCTGGGCGAGCGACCCTTTCCGCGTCCGTGTCAATTTCCCGGGAGCTTTCCAGCACCAGCAGCTGTCGCAAACCACCACACCTTCTGCATACATTTCTCCAGGCAACGACTTATCGACGACGACATACCAGGGCGTTTTCTAGAATAGATTACCCCTTCCGGCGGCATCAGCATTTACTTTTTCTCTTTTCATCTCTTTTCGACGGGAGCTGTAGCTCAACAAACTGCTGTGTGGCTGGAGAAGTGCACCACCGACCTCCCTCGAACGACTACGACTACAACGGACGAGAGTCTGCACCGATCATCTGTCAGCTATCTAGGCCTCTGGTCTAACGCTCCAAAATACACATGCCTCGACGGAGGAGACCGCCGCGGCCAGGCGCGGTCGCGGAACTCCCGCCATTCCGCATCGCCGCCCAGATCGCAGCGTTACAAGGCCTCTACTACCTCGGCGCCCTGATCCTGATGCTCTTCACATCTCTCGTCGCTGGCACCAGGTTCAGCGCAGATCTTCTCTTTGGCTGGGAAGCCGTCCGGGGCGACACGACGCAGGGTTGGCTTTGTGCCTTTGTCTGGATCCTCGACGGCGGCTTCTGCATGTGCGTATCCAACACACACCCTACCAATACGTTTCTTCCAACTAACTTACCTCCCCCAGGGCCATCGCCATCATCCTCCTCATCTCACGCTCCAAGCTCGTTCCCGACTTTGCCCTGACGGTCCACGGACTCCATCTCGTCATCACGACGCTGTACGCGCGACGGATACCGAGAAACGCCATGTGGTGGATGGCCATGATCGCGTCAGCTGCGCTGTGCGTCGCCCTGGGTGTTTGGGGATCGCAATGGAGAGAGCTGCGGCCCATCTTCTTCGGCGGCGGCAGGGCGCCGACTGCCAAGGCGAACGCTGGCGGGGGCGGGGCCGAGCAGAACGGAGGTCCGGTTGATGGCGCGGGTGATGAGGAGCAGGGCTTCTCCCGCGGCAGGGGCCGGGGTCGGGGCCGTGATGGGGCGGGAGAGTATGAGATGACGCGGACGAAGACGGACGATGTGAACAAGGGCGCGTGATGGGGAGAGGGGAGGGAGTTTTGTCACGGGGCGCCCGAGATGGCTTATCACGCATCAGCATTGTTAGGCGTTGGTTCTTGTGCGTTGATTATTTGATTAGGGATAGAGAGGCGTGGGTGTCTTTTTGGACTAGTAATGCTACTACTGCCACCATGGAGGCTGTTCATTTTGTAGACTGGCCCTGAGACTCGAGACTGGCCCTGCGGCTAAGGGTGTCTCGTTTGACCGTGTCGGATGTGGCGGCCTCTGGTGTGGAAGCTTCATTTGCGGCCTTGCGCTGGAGTTTGTCTTGTTTCTGAGCCTTGCGCAGCGCTCTCTGCTTGTCCTTCTTATTGGTTGCTTGCTCCCGCCTATCGAGGTACTCGAAATACACCTGTTCGCTCACAGGTAACACATGGTCTAAGCCCCTGCTGATGCGGCGTAGCGTCTGCTTGAGAGATGCGCGAAAGGGGCTTGTTGCCTCCTTGGCTGGAGTCTCTGCGTCTATCTCTGCGTCTGAAATCGGCTCGTCTGCAGTCTGAGACTGGTGGTGCTGCTCAAGTCAAGTCAGCCACCCGTGCCTACAAGCGTCCGATGGTCCATACCGCGTCTCTCTTCTCGGTGAGAAACTGTTGAATTTCTCTCAGCCCCGTCTCGGAGACCATGCTTGGAAAGATGGACGTCCGATTCCGCATGCGACGTTCGGCGCCCATGGACCTCCTTCTAGCCTCCTCAGCGCCATGCCATGCCTCATGGGCGTCCTGAGATGCGGAATGACTGCAATCTGCCTCTTTGAACTTTAGCAGCTGGCCCTCCTAATATGCCCTGTCAAAGCTGCAGGGACACCAATCTCCCCCGCGGCAGGCGGCCAAGCTGCTCATGACTCTTTGGGATGTTTCGAGGTCTGGGACTGGACATCTGTCGGTGGGATCGTGAGGGATTCCATTGAGGCTCTGGAGCACCTTGCGGAGAACGCACTGCTGGGCCCAGTCTGTAGTTTCGATTCGTTGTTTCTTGTACATGTCGCTGTTGACGCAGACGCTGCAAGAGGGAGGGGGTGCCACGATATTGCAGTGGTCCCATGAGTTGTCGGAGGAGGTTGTCATGAGAGGATCAAATCTTGTCTCGGCCTCTGAACGGGCTCGAGCTCGGAATCGGAACATTCTGAGGACGCAGAGTGGGAGTTTGTTAACGTACGATGCGCTTGTTTTTCGGCGACGGCCGTGGCAAGCAAGGGCAACAGGGTCCCGTACTTGACACAATGTTTCGATTGTAGGAATAGAAAATGATATCGGCGGAAATTGAGTGTTACACCATGGTGAAGTCATGTTTAGGGATAGATTTTCAAGAGACACAGGTCACACAGGACGCAGGACCCGAGCATATGGGTAGCGCTTTCCTGTATTCAAGAGCTTTCCGACGGACGCCGACGATGTACTCCAGATCCAATAGAAGGCTCGTTCCGCATAATCCGAGCTTTATTGAGAAGTCATCGATTATTGAGGGAGCATCGGCCAGGCAGCCAATATCCCGAACCCCTGAGTTGAGTTGTCGAAGGCGAGTGGCACGACGTCATGCCGGTCTCGGCAAGGGTCGCTGGTCGCCGATGGACGGCGCATCGACGGGAGTTGCCTCGGATGTTGGATGCGGCTAACGGCGGGGCCAAACATACAACCGACTGCGAAGCAACAGAAGCGATGTGAACCACGAACAACCGCCTCGACAAGCACCAAGCTCAGGATCGATCAATTGCACCCACAGCCTGCCTCTTCACCATGTCCAGAGTTCTTCTTCAGCGCTTCTCGCAGCAATGCCTCGCCAGGCGTGCACACCCGTCGGCGTCGCACATGGCCCGGTGGTGCAACTCGTCTGCTGCCGCCCCCGCTGCCTTTGACTGGCAGGACCCTCTGGCGTCCAAGTCGCTGCTGACGGAGGAGGAGCTGGCGATTTCAGAGACCGCTGAGCGGTATTGTCAAGAGCAGCTGTTGCCTCGGGTTCTCCGTAAGTGTTGTCGCCTCATCTGCAGCCCGGCTCGACTAACACAACACCAACAGAGGCCTACCGAGACGAGAACTACGACAAAAAGATCCTTCAAGAAATGGGAGAGCTGGGCCTGCTTGGCGCCACGATTCAAGGCTACGACTGCGCAGGCGTGTCAACCGTCGCTGGCGGCTTGATCACCCGTGCTGTTGAGCGTGTCGACAGCGGCTACCGCTCGGCCATGTCCGTTCAGTCATCGCTTGTCATGGGCCCCATCTACGAGTTTGGCACACAGGAGCAAAAGGACAAATACCTGCCGGCCATGGCCAAGGGCAATCTTCTCGGCGCCTTTGGCCTGACCGAGCCAAACCACGGCAGCGACCCAGGCTCCATGGAAACCGTCGCAAAGCCGCACCCCACCAAGAAGGGCTACTACTCGCTCTCCGGAAGCAAGACGTGGATCACAAACTCTCCCATCGCTGACGTCCTGCTGGTCTGGGCCAAGCTTCAGGAGACGGGCAAGATTCGCGGCTTCCTTGTTGAAAGGTCGCAGTGCCCTGCCGGCACTCTGGAGACGCCTGCGATCAAGAACAAGAACGGACTGCGGGCGTCCATCACGGGCATGATCCAGCTCGATGACTGCCCAGTACCCCAGGAGAATATGTTCCCAGACATTGAGGGCCTGCGCGGCCCCTTTGCTTGTCTCAACAGTGCAAGGTACGGCATCGCCCTGGGCGTCATGGGCGCGCTCGAGGACTGTATTGCACGCGCGCGCACCTACGCCCTGGAGAGGAAGCAGTTCAAGGGCAACCCGCTCGCCAGGTACCAGCTCATCCAGAAGAAGCTCGCCGACGCCGCCACGGACGCGTCTTACGGCACTCTCGCCGCCATCCAGGTCGGCCGCCTCAAGGACGAGGGCAAGGCCACGCCTGACATGATCAGCATGGTCAAGCGCCAGAACTGCGACCGCGCCCTACAAAACGCGCGCGTTCTGCAAGAGATCTTTGGCGGCAACGCTGTCAGCGATGAGTATGGCATTGGGCGGCACGTGGCCAACCTATTTGTGACCCAGACCTACGAAGGCCAGAGTGACATTCACTCGCTCATCCTGGGCCGTGCCATTACAGGTATTCAGGCGTTTGTGTAGAAGCCTATAGCAGCAATCAATAGATCTGATGGGATGCTGTGATCATATCGTTTGCCATGTTGCGGCACGCGCTAGCCTCCAGGAGCTTTCAGCTTGCAAGCTCAGGCCCCCATCGCCAGGTTTCCTTGTCCGGGTGGCGAGTTGGTAGGGCCACCAGGCTGAAGGAAGGGTTAGGCTGGGCTGGACTGGGCTGAGGCTGGCCAGGGCTGGACATTTGGAATCCGATGCGCAGCCTCCGGTCAGTTTTCACTGACACACGCTGACTGATACACCCAGAGAGCGCTCTGAATTTGACAACAGAGTGATGACGACCATTAATAAAGGGTCATCATCAAGCATCGCCACAGTGGAAGGCTGAGGAAGCAGGTGGCCCAAGCAAGCCCGAGCCCAGGCGGTTGGGGGAAGTCTCCGAGTCATTGTGACAGAGGAACAATCGAGGGACAATCATCCCTATCACAGCAAAACTGCTTTTGCTTGCTCAAAAGTTAATGTGTAAGTCCCCCACTGGATCCCTCATGTCCCCCCGCGGTGGCGGTGCCTGTGGCTCAGGCCACCTTTAGGCCTCTTCTGGTGGATCCCTTGACGCCCGGCCGCCCCGGTCCTGCCTAAAATCTGCTGAAGACGGCGGCCTGTGAGAGGCCAGGAAGGTGCCAGGCCGTGGGACCTGGAGGCAGGTGCAGCCATTCATCCCACTTTCCCTGCCTTGACTTGGGCCTGAGAGGTGGCTCACCCACCTGCTTAGAGGTGCTGGCGCTACTGCCCTTGCCCACCCGTCAAGTCAGTCACCTTCCCTCCTTCCCTTCCGCTCCACTGCACCTGATTCCCTTCCCATTTGCACTCACACCACAACCCGTCTTCCCGCCCGTCACCCATCCCACGGTCCACGACCTTCCCATCGATTCGATTCGACTGCTTTGCCCGCGAACAACCTCGCCGCTTCCCTTTTTTTTTTTCTCTTCGCGATCGCAGGCAGGATAAATATCTGCCCGCCCTCCCCCAGTACGTCCACCTGCCTCATTTCCCCCGACGCCACCCACGCTTTTGCCCATTTACCCCTCCTTCGCCTTTCGGGCGCCCGAAACCAACCCTTCCCACCACCACCAACCGACCCGACCGCCCAACCACCTGCGAGTTTCTGCCGCTGACCTGTGCCCCTCACCCACCCTGCAGCATCGCGACCGACAAACGCCTTATCCCATTCTCGAGATACCCAGATACCCAAACACACACCATGGCTCTTAAGCGCATTAACAAGGAGTTGACTGACCTCGGCCGGTAAGTTTCCCTGGTCCGCCACCGGTCGCTTGCCCGGCAGTGCGAGAGATATCGTTGCGGTGGGGCACGCACGCACGCCCGTCGGAGCGGGGTCTGGCGCTGCTCAGTCTTCACCCTTCTGACGGGCACGCCTCGAGCCGCGATGGAATATTTTCTCGATGCCGGGCATGCGACCACGCGTATCGACTCGATTACTGACGATGCTTCCCTGATAGCGACCCGCCCTCGTCCTGCTCCGCTGGTCCCGTCGGCGAGGACCTGGTACGTTACTCCAAAGCCTCGCGACCCCTACGTCACCCATCGGCCGTTTGGCCCGACCCGATCATCGGCTTCACAACCGACGGACCGTATCCCAGGATTGTCCATACTGACTTTTCTTTCAATAGTTCCACTGGCAGGCGACGATCATGGGTCCCGTAAGTTATCATCCCCCAAATTGTTGCCCCGCGAAGCACGTGCTGACCTCTGCCCCAGGGTGACTCTCCCTACTCCGGCGGTGTCTTCTTCCTCGCCATCCACTTCCCTACCGACTACCCCTTCAAGCCTCCCAAGGTGAACTTCACCACGCGCATCTACCACCCCAACATCAACTCCAACGGCAGCATCTGCCTCGACATTCTGCGAGACCAGTGGAGCCCGGCTCTGACCATCTCCAAAGGTATGTTATGGCGAAGTATGAAGAGAAAGAAAATGCTGACCAACCATGCTAGTCCTGCTGTCGATCTGCTCAATGCTGACCGACCCCAACCCCGACGACCCGCTCGTGCCTGAGATTGCCCACGTCTACAAGACCGACCGCGCTAGATACGAGGCCACCGCTCGCGAGTGGACCCGCAAGTATGCCATCTAGGCGTATGTGGGCGAACGGGGGCGACGCGGTGGTGCTGAGGTGACGCTGTACACAGGCCTTCTCTCGATTACGGCTCCGCCATACCGGGCCGTTTGTCGGCTCGTCTCGCAGGATGGATTTCCCACGGTTGTTTCCTTTCAAGGGCAGGGCTAGTCGGCCAAGTCGGCACGGAGACGCGGAGAAGAGAGGAGGGACATGAAGGGGGCTGGAGCTAGATAGCATCAACGGCTTCCGGCTTATGATACATGGCACTGCATTACCACATGATTCGAGTACGTCCCGGTGAACGATCTGGCCAGCATGGCGGCCGTGCTTAATGTTTGCGTGATGAATGTTTCGACGGCGTGAGCAGCCGCGCGTTCCCGAGGAAGCATACGATTAAGGGTGCCGAACAACAACTTCTGGAAGAGGCTGAAAGATAAGGCACGACTCGACTCACCGAAATGTGTTGCAAAACACGGACAGCATCTAAACGAAACATGGAAGCGCGGGAGATGTCGACGCAACGGCGGGCCGTGGAGCGTATAGTATGGGATCGATCTGACGGCGCCCCGCCGTGCTCGAGTTGGTGTTTCCGGTCTCCGTGGCATACCAGATCCGGAGATGGTCTCCGTGGCGCCGTGGCCTGGTTGACAATATCACGGCAAGACGGCAGGCAAAAGGCAGCCTAGCCTGGGCGGGCCGGCCGTATACGACCCACGAGCTTCGTCCGAACAAAGTCTGGCAAGATCCGGCAGAGGCTGCAGTTCGCGATGATTTTCACGGGGGTCAGGTGTGAGTGGGCGGGCTCGGACAATTTGGTAATGCAGTCATGTCCCCGGCCCGCCGCTGACGAATGCATCAAAGTTAAGCTGTCCAGGTACCTGGAGAGGAATGGAAACTGCCGGCCGCGGGGACCAATCACCCCCAAAGGATGTCTTGTTGTGATCATGGCCCGGTTGATGGAAACAGGACAGGACAGGGTCACGGAAGCCTAGGCCTTTTGCTTTGGTTTGGTTGACGGTCGGGAAGGGTGGGTACGCCCCGAGCCAGCCGCCTGTCTGGCGTCGCTCCCGTGGTTCACGGCGCGTGCGGATTGGGCAGACAGGGCTTGGGATCGACGACGGTGGGTGTTGTTACGCTTCACTTCCCGGGTTGGAAGACCTCGTAGACAGAGACAAGAGGAACTGGTAGGGCAGGCAGGCTTGGTGGGATGGGACGGGCTGATACATTTTCGACTCGGGTCGTGTCAGAGAACCCCCGGCCGAAACGGCGCCCTTGCGCGTGGGCGAGACGCCGGCCAATGGGGGAGCCGGTCGACAGGGCTGCCACGTGCGTATAAGGCCATTTGGCATGAGGGTCGAGGGCGATCAGTTTGTAGACGGACGGAAAGGGGGGTGATATCGGAAGATATGGGTAAAGAAAGGTTGCGTAAGCATTTGCGTCTCGGTCACAGGTCTGGTCTGTTTGGTCTAGGGGGTGGTGGTTCTTGGTGAAGGTCGAGGATGGATGTGTATGACAGCGGGTCTCTGGATGCCCGTTGTCCGGAGTATTGCGTGTTAGTTGGCATATGGCAATAACGCCTGCATGTCTAACAGACAGAACTGCGCGGTCCAGATTGGCCCCCTTCGCCCCGCCATCTGCATCGTGCCTTGCACCACTCACGGGTACGCTAGACCGTGTCGGGATATAATGCGTTTCAATCCCGGCCGCCCCCCTGGTCGCACACTTGTCCCTTTTTTGCCTGTGTCCGTCTGGAATCGACCCAGCGACATATGATGCCAGGCATCGTGATAATGAGGGATGCAGGAACGGGGGAAGCTCTAGACGAGGATTAGGGGAAGGCGTGGGAGTTGCATTCCGTGAGATCTACTGCAGAAAGAAAAGACCGGGTGAACAGGAGAATCGAGGCAGCAGTTGGGGCAAAGACACACGACCTTTGTCCAAGGTTGACTTGACTCTCAGGCCCTCTGCCGGACCGTTTCCATCTCTTCTCTGAGTCCGGGCAGTCGGCGCCCCCCCCTCCCAGCTGCTGTACCCGCCCCCCTCGACCGATCACAGGCGACGGCCCCCCTGCCCCTGGACTCGGAAGCCCTGACTGGCCCCCCCGCCGAGCCTCCCGTCTCTTCCTTGTGCCCAGTGGCCCATGATGTGTCCTAGTGTTTCGGTGCCCGGGCATAATGGTCTGCTCGTCGCGCCACCTGGGGGTCTCCCGCCGCGACATGTCGGTGCGACCTGCCCTCCTTCATCACATTAGCCCGTCCCTTTCGCACATCCCCGGCTCGGCCTCCCGCTTCTTTCTCTCCTCCCCCTCCCCTCCCCTTCCTGTCCGACCGCCCTACTTCGCGGCTGTAATTATTTTTTTGAGTCTTCACCAAGAGCTTCAGGCCCAGAACCAACTGCCCGGTGCAGGCATTGCGTGTTGTGTGGAGGTAAGATTGCGCCTGGAAATTGAGACGGGGTGGGTTGCCTCGGCGGTCTATCGCGAAAAGACCCCGTCCTGCGATCGGGACGAGGGTCGAGATGGATGGGGCCGACCTCACCTTCTCTCTCTCCGACTCCCTTTTCCCTCGACAGAAAAGCTGACCGCGCGGCTGCAGACATTTACCCTTATTGAATCAACCCAGACCTTCTATTCGATCCGCACATACTTCGACTATTATTTTTGCCCGTTCAGCAGGCTCTGAATCCGCGAGCAGTCACACAATCATTCGACAACACATCTAGGCACGACGACCGCCTACCGACGACACACAAAGACACATCGTTTGGGGAGAGAGCCCTCGGTCCCCCACGCCTGGTGTTTGAAGGCCGAACAAATCAGACACACATCCAGCAGAAATGGATTACTACATTTCGGGCTCCGAGAAGCCCTCGGAACGCGCGAGATGGACGCCCCTCACTCGGATGCTCCTATCGGGAGAGATGACACAAGAGAAGCAGAAGGAGCTCTCGTCACGAGAGCGATTCGATCGGTGGATGGTGAACGAGGGATACCGAAGATTGTGAGTCGGCGTATGCTCGACTGCCTAACGACACACAGCCCGCTAACTATACCTCCCCCAGCTTCGTTTTCGTCTTCATCCTCCTCCACGGCCTCGTCTTCGCCTTTGCCACGGTCAACTTCGCAGTCAAGGATAACTTGCAAATAGCGCGCGACATTTTCGGCCCGACTTTCATCATTGCCCGTTCGGCCGCCCTCGTCCTACACGTCGACGTCGCCCTGGTCCTGTTCCCCGTCTGCAGGACCTTCATCTCCCTGGCCCGCCAGACGCCCCTCAACGGCATCATCCAGTTTGACAAGAACATCACCTTCCACAAGACGACGGCCTGGTCCATCGTCTTCTTCTCCTGGGTCCACACCATCGCCCATTGGGTCAACCTCGCCCTCATCTCCCACAAGAACAAGCTGGGCTTCTACGGCTGGCTCGTCGCCAACCTGGCCTCGGGCCCCGGCTGGACCGGCTACGTCATGCTCATCGCCCTCATGGGCATGGTCATCACGTCTGTCGAGAAGCCGCGCCGTGCCAACTATGAGCGCTTCTGGTACACCCACCACATGTTCATCGTCTTCTTCTTCTTCTGGTCCATCCACGGCGCCTTCTGCATGATCCAGCCCGATTTTGCGCCCTTCTGCATCAGCATCGGAACCAGCGCCATCGGCGTCTTCTGGCAGTACTGGATGTACGGCGGCTTCTGCTACCTGGCCGAGCGTATCGCCCGTGAGGTCCGCGGCCGCCACAAGACGTACATCTCAAAGGTCATCCAGCACCCCAGCAACGTCTGCGAGATCCAGATCAAGAAGGAGAACACAAAGACCCGCGCCGGACAGTACATCTTCTTCTGCTGCCCGGCCGTCTCCCTGTGGCAGTACCACCCCTTCACCCTGACCAGCGCCCCCGAGGAGGACTACATCTCCATCCACATGCGCTGCGTGGGTGACTTCACCCGCTCCGTCGCAGCCGCCCTCGGATGTGAGTTTGACCGCAAGAAGGACGGCAGCAAGGTCGTCGGTGTCAACGGCGACAACAACGAGGTCGACCCGGCCCTCCACCGCGTCCTCCCGCGCGTCTACATCGACGGACCCTTTGGCTCCGCCTCCGAGGACGTCTTCAAGTACGAGGTCTCGGTTCTCTGCGGTGCCGGTATCGGTGTCACCCCCTTCGCCTCCATCCTCAAGTCCATCTGGTACCGCATGAACTACCCCCAGACCAAGACGCGCCTCAGCAAGGTCTACTTCTTCTGGATCTGCCGTGACTTTGGCTCCTTCGAGTGGTTCCGCTCCCTCCTCCTCGCCATCGAGGCCCAGGACGTCGACGGCCGCATCGAGATCCACACCTACCTCACCGCCAAGATCAAGGCCGACGATGCCACCAACATCATGATCAACGACGCCAACGCCGACAAGGACACCATCACCGGCCTGCGGTCGCCGACCAACTTTGGCCGTCCTAACTGGGACATGATCTTCCGCGGCATCAGGAAGCTGCACGCCCCGGCCGAGGCGGGCGTCTTCTTCTGTGGCCCCAAGGGTCTCGGCAGCACACTGCACATATTCTGCAACAAGTACAGCGAGCCTGGGTGAGTTTTTCTGTCCAGACTTTTTGGGTACCTAGTAACTGACTGTTTCGCAGCTTCTCTTTTGTCTGGGGCAAGGAGAACTTCTAGGCGCCTTGCGCGCGGACCGTACGTACTCTTGTCGACGCATGTGTGCGTCTTTACATAAACCATATAGAATGCCGGGGCCGAAGCAGTCCAGATCAGATCCAAGTTCTTCTTATTTTTGCACACGCCTTGGAGAGGTTGTCCGTCGCAGTGTACGGAGGAATGTATTTTGTCGTGGTGGGGTGCGCAGGGAGAAAGAGGAGGACTTATTTTGCATTGGCGCGACATCTATGACTTACGATGGTGCCGGACGTTGCCCATGGCGCGTCGATTTATTTTAGTTGGATGGGGATGAGAATTAAAGCCCTTTATTACTATGGCTGTTGCTTCACCGGTGAGTCTGGTGGTTGCGAACTTGCTGATGAGTTGTCGGTACAGGGACTGGGAGGAGGCTCTGGTCATGGTGTCTCAGCGGCACTGCCACCCACGACTTCGCCTCCACCTACGCCCCCAAACCTGTTGTACCACCCCGAGGCCTGGTCCGGTCTGCAGCTGAACTTTATTACTGGTGCTCGCCATCATCGACCGACTAAAATAAGATTCGTCCAGTGTCGGGGAGGGATGCGACGGCCCGTAGCTGGCTGCGCCGAGGATCACGAGCTGGATGTCATCTGCCTTAAGCTGGCGCTGTCCCAGATTCTGTCGCCCCGGACATCTTCCCTTCTCTCCCAGACCGACTACCTCACCTCACACTGGTCACCATGCAATCCCACCAGTCGTATGGATCCTACGAGTCCTACCAGTCTTACTCGGCCGTGAAGTCTGGCCCCGCAGTCGAGTATTTGCCAGAGAACCCGCCGCCTTTCAACCACGACGCTACCCTGCTATCACCACAGCATGATGCAAAGTCCCGCGACGCGCTGAACCCCTTCAAGCTCGCCGCCGATGTATTTGCGATCCTCGTGCCCCTTGTTCTGCTGGGGTTCCTGGCGGGAGTATGCCGCCTCCACGGCCGGCCTGTCGACGAGGGCAAGTTCGCGGCGTGGAGAAACGCAATCGCCGTTCTCGCCACCGTTTTTACAATCATCTTCGCTTCCATCGTGGGCCGACTGACATATGAGGCTGCTCGCTGGCGTCTCGAGACTGGCGCGACCCTGGTGTCACTCGAGCAACTCCTCGGCAGTCGCAGCGTCGGGGCCACCATCACGACGCAGATGCATCTATGCTCGTTCAACATTCTGGGAGCTTCGTTGCTGATAGCGTGGGCTTTTTCACCGCTGGGCTCTCAGGCCATATTGCGTTCTTTGGGGTCTCGTCTTGACACCAGGACGTCCACTACAGACATTGCTTGGTTCGATAACCTCCACGAGAGCGGCTTCGCGAACTGGAGGCCATCGTCACCGGCGTCGTTTGAGGCGTATCAGACGTGGCTGATGTACCTCGGTCTCCTATTCAGCACGAGCGTAATGACTCCCGAAGCTACGAAACTCGACCCAATGGACCAGTGGGGAAACGTCAAGATCCCATATCTCGCCGACGCAACGAACAATGAGTGGCGGGAGACAGGGTCGGATACCAGCTTTGAGCACTTTTCCTCCCTAGCTGGACTCCCCGTAGCCATGGTGCCCGTCGGCAACACCAGCATGACGATCGAGTCCTCCTACATCGAGCTGGATTGTGACAGCATCACCGTCACTCGGGGGGAGCTCCCTGAACAGATTGAGGTGCATTGGGACTGGCCGAACGATTCCTTCAACACCTCGATTCCAGCAAACGGAACATGGCAGGGGACTACGGCGTCCTCGGACTCTCCCATGTGGACACTTGCTTTGGATTCTTTTGTAAGTTATTACTGGGTTAACGAGACGGCACAGGAGGCCCGGCGCGAGAAGCTTGGAAATCCCAAGGCTCTCGCAGGCGTATCCTACCCCGACTACATCTCTTTCGACAACAGCCCTGAACGATTCCTCGAGGAAAAAGACATCCAGGCCGGCCCGACCCGGCTCCTGATCCAGGCAAATCTCGCAACACAAATCATGACGCCTCCTGATGGTCTCGCGGCGACATGCGCCGTGCACCAACGCTACGTCGAGTCGCGCATCACCTGCGAGCGACGGACCGCCACATCCTGGGCTCGCAACTGCAGCGTCGTTGCTCAACGCCCATCGCAACAACCACACCCCACGGAAAGCATCTCGCACCTCAACTTCCCCAGCGTGTGGTCTGACATATCAAACCGGCTGGCTCGCGTGGCTGGCGGCGGCGGCGATGCGAAGCGCCCAGACATGGTGATCCAATACCTTCACGACCCGGCGTTGCTGAGCATGTCCGTGTCCGACTCGACGACGTACTTTGACAAGGTCGACAAGGTTGCGTTTGGTCGCCGCTTGGGCCAGGTCGTCAATACATTTGTGTTGCTGAGCCAAGTCTTCCTCGCGGCGCCGGGGGCGAACCAGGGTGCTGTGCCAATGTCGAGGAATGTGACGGCACCTGTGGAGGCAACGACCCTTGTCGAGGTGTATGTCGTATCGTGGCCATGGATGGTTCTGGGCTTTGTTGCGTGCGCTGTGCTGCTGGCGGCGGGCGTGGTGGGGGTTGTGCTTCGGCACGTTGCGGCCGGGCCTGAGGTGCTGGGGTATGCGTCGACGGCTGTCAGGGACTCGAGGTTTGTCGAGGTGCCGGCCAAGCTGGCGACGATGGACGGGCTAGATGTGTCGAGGAAGATGGGGGCGCAGCGGGTGCGGTATGGTGTTACGGATGTCATGGTCGAGGGGCGGCGGCTCATCGGTGTAGGGCGTGTGGAAGAGACGGCTAGGTTGAGGCGCACGGCAGGCAAGGCAGAGGCACATTCACTTGGATATACGACGTAGACGAAATGTCTTTTGGTATTGAAAGGGCTATCTAGCAGGCTATCCTGCAAATCCCCATCTGCTCACTTCCACAGCGTCCTCTTGTCAGCGGCGTCCTTGACAAAGTGTGTCATCAGGAACTGGTTGCCGCCGCTCTCGAGGCGGCCGCGGTAGTGCTCCTCGAGCCGGTTCGCCTTTTCGACCTGTTTCTGCCGCGTGGTGATGATGGCGCGCTGCTCCGACTGGGGCAGGTGTGCGATGGCCATGGCGTCTTTGATGCTGAGGCTGGCGAGCTTCTTGGTGAACTTGAGCTCTTGTCTCTCTGCCTTGGCAAGTGATGCGGCCGACTTTTCGGGTCGGGTCGCCAGGGCTGTGGATGAAGATGGGGGATGTGTTGAAGAAGAAGAAGAAGAAGAATCTTGTGTGTCGTTGTCGTCGCAGGAGGGTGTTGCCTCGAGGAGTCCTGACTTGGAGCGGGGCTTCGGTTTGAGCGGTTGCCGCCGCGGGTCGCGCTGTTGCTGGGAGCGGTTGGAGATGACACGGCCTGATGGCAGGCGTAGCGAGTTGTCGTCGATGCGAACCGTCGACACGTCCTTGTTCCTCGGGGGAACAGGCGGTGACTGGTCCTCATCCTCATCCTCCTCATCTGCCTCTTCTTCCGTCCCGGTAAAGTCGTAGAAGTCGGCAAACTCCGAATCGTCCTCGTCAACGTCAAAGTGGCAGTGCCCCTTGCCGAGCATGTGCTGCTGGACGGCGAGGGTCGAGTTCCGCCGCGTGCCGCAGCAGATGCACTCGTTGTAGCCAACGATGACGAGGTGGATGTAGGCGAAGAGGGTTTCTTGGTCGACGATGAGATGGTCCCGGTGTGGCACGTACAGACCGTGGGCGGTCTGCATGTGTGCCACGTTGGCTTCGAAGGTGTCCGAGTGCTTGTTGCACAGGAGGCACTGTTCGGGGTCGAAGACGGAGCCCTGTCTTGGGGTCTGCGTCTGGTTGGATTTTGAGAGGAACGAGCTGGTTGCGCCGGTTGCAGTGACGGTGTTTGCTCCGACCATTCTGAAGGAAGGGGTTTGGAGTTGTGGTGAGGGTGGTGTTTGTGTGTGGTTGGTGAGCGGGTAGGCTGGAGGTGTAGGAGACTATGGGAGTCGAGGCGCTGTTGTATGATGGGGATGGGAAGACATCTTGGAGACGGCTGTCGTCGGGTATTAAATACAGCTCCTGTTGTTCAAGAAGTCCACGAGCCTGAGGGCATCGCGATCGATGCTCGGGGGGCAGTGACATTCCGGGTCCGGGGCGATTGGTCAATTGGGGGTGACCCGACGGTCTAAAAGCGGGAGCTAGGAGGAGAACATGAGCTCCTATTGGAGGATAAGCACTAGCGCGGATGATTCATTCTGAATGACAGTAAAGCTAAGCCTTGAAGGGATTAGCGGACCTGTCGCCCTCGTCGGTTTGTCTCCGATGCAAGTCGTCGTCGGCGACTTGCTGGTTTCCTCGTCGGCGACATTGACTTCAAGTTTCCTTCCCGAGACCTCGCGATACTATGCCATGTCTGGAAGTCATTCGCGCTTCATACATGTTTGCTGAGTAAAGAGAAACAACCTCCGCGATTGAGTGACGTTCAAGGGCAAGGCCCGCACTCCTTACTCATACCATGTCATCATCATCGACATTGTCCTCATCTCACGACTTCAATTTCAAGCATCCTACACGAAATGCTATAAAAACATCTCTAATTAAGCAAAATATGGTGCTTTGGACGCGTCTTCCACCGCCTGAAATGGTCCAGCACAAAGTGACGGGCATATGCGTTCCAATCTTTCAGGGGCAACACTCGTTGTGCCTCTGATATTTCTGGGCATGCAGGGTCCAAGATGGAACGAGTCGTGTAGAGAGATGCCGTGATCGCAGAAGGGATGAACTGTGGAGTTAATGTTCGAGTATTCGGAACCTTTGTTGCGTGGAAGATGATTGTGCAAAGATCTTTGCTGCGGTCTTCAAGGTAGCAGAGGAAAAGATAGAGATTTTGAAGGTTTTCGGAACACTGGGTGGCGACGTGACGGAGTAGGGCCAACTCGTGATTATGAAGAGCATAGAAGCATCGACTGCCATTCTCAGGTTTACCAAAGTGAATCACGGTGGTATCCCAATGAATCCAGAATACCCGATTGTCTGCTCCGATACTGAGAGGGTTGGTGATGATGCGTTGCATCTCGTCTCGGGCCTCTTTGCACGCGCTTCCAGCCATCGATGGGACGGGGCCAACATGCTTCAAGGTCAGGTTTCGGCGGTCACGCCTATTTTGCCAATCCCTACCAATACGTTTGAGTTAGCGAATGTCTTGGAATATTTTGGGAGTCAAAAGAGGAGCTGGCACAAGCCATTCCAGACAGATGGGCACGAGTGTGACAGTGACTCTTGAAACAGTTGGAAAAGGAAACGGAGAACTCAACGACAACTTACATCGCCTCGATACCAAATTGGGGGAATGTCGCAAACCACACAGCCGGAGCAAGAAGCGCATGACGCCATATTTGCAGACGAAGCTCCGCTGGCAAGAGGGGAAAGCGGTTGAAGGTCTGGGCGCTTGACATGCCTGCTGCTGGAAACCTTTCTGCCGAAACGAACGGTTGATAGAGAATGGTATGAAGTGAGAGATCGGACGAACTGAAAGATGACGGGTAAGAAATGACAAGCCGGCCTCTCTAAACGGTGTTGAACCTGACAGAGTAAAAGATTATAAGATGGAAGTACATGAAGAAGACGATGTAGGGGTTGAGTTTGGTGTTGCCATATATCAGAAAGTGATAGAAAAAGTTGGTCTTTAGTCTAGGGGGTTGAGAATTTCAACTGAACAGCACCTTGGAGATCCGGTCTCTTGTTGTCGAGGCCTGCAATGCGACGGGCCAGATCCTACCTGGGCTTCCTTTCACTGCTTCGTACAGTGCCAACATGTCTCCTTTTTAGTCAAGACAGTGGGAAAATGGCATTGTTTTCAATCCCCCGGTATGTCGACAAGGACTGCCCCTTTGTCACGGGATTGATGCAATGAACGAGTACGAAGGCATCGAATACAGCTGAAAACTCTCAAAGCCCCGCGCCCTGAACCTTTCATGTTGAGAGGCCGAGCCATTGCATTTGAGGTTCCGAGACTATCCCTGGAGACACCTATCTACCAGGTAGGCAGATGAAAGTTGAACTGTAGCTGTTCCATGCACAACTCCATGGTTGGATTTGCATCAGACAGGCTCTCTTGACCGGAAAGACAATGAAAATGTCTTCTGATCCGTTGTTTCTCCATTTCTGTAGGTAGACAGAGAGGGTGCTGTTCCGACGCCGCCGGGTCTGTAGTATTTGGGATCATCGTGCTCTGATGTTTTTGATGTTAGCGAGGTACTTTAACTGTTGACCAGTGGCCAGCCTGTTGACCAGTGGCCAGCCTATTGACTGTTATAGTCGATTGACTGTTATAGTTGATTGACTGTGATGGTCGATTGACTGTTATAGGCGGTTGACTGACACGGTCGATGATTAATTACAATCGATTAACTACCTGTTTGGCCAGTCACCTGTCTCCACGAATGTTGCTCGACTCCTTCGGATACGGTACAACCCAGAGCCAAGGGCCATTTCTGAAAGGCGCCCTTTCCACTAAGGGGGCTTTCCCTAGATGCGAAACGGCCAGATCCCTGCTCAGGCACTTGAGAAAAACCCGAAGATTCGCATCATCATCTCGGATCCCCCACACGATACTTGGCCGCTTCAGCCCATCCGTGGTATACGCGAATACCATGAAGAAGTCGGGGCTATGTACCACCATGAACTGCAGATGCGGCATGTACCGGTAAGCCGCCCTAGCCATGCTGGTCAGGACGTCCAGAAAGCGGACGCTGGCGATATTCATATCTACCACCAAGCCCAAATAACGGAAGTGGCAAGGCCTTGACCATGTGGTGATATGTCTGGTGAGCCGCTCAGAGACAGCAGCGGACGACAGGCTTAACACGTAGAGAGTCCGGTTATGTTGAGCAATGGCCAGCGTCATGTTGTCATGACTTCTTCTAACATATGGGAAGGCGTCCTGAGCGAAATGCGGGCGTGGAAAGTTGGCACTGAACCTACGAAGAAGCTCCAAGATCGGCATTATTTTCGGCAAGGCTTCAATGACGGCACGGTACTCGTCCTCAAAGCACGCTTGGCTGGGGTGATCGACTTGCGGCCATTGCTCATGGCGAAAATGCCGAAGTCTCGGCAGGGCCTTGATGATCCGGGCAAGCAGGGCTGGTGAAAGGTGCCGGTAAAAGTGACACCTGATGAAGAGGGCATTGACAGCTGGAACCCGGAAGAGACCGGCTGGTGCGCCTCTCTCGCGACGAAACAATGATTGGTAGTGGGTTGACGAGGGGTCTGCTATCGTCGCAAGGAGTCTTCTCTTTGTGCCCAAGAGGGGTCCCTTGCCTTCGCAGGACCGCTTCCAACCAAGACATATGTCTGTGTCATCTGGATTGGTATGGTGTGGCGGAAAGTGCGACGAAGATGTTCGTGGCGAGAGGCTCCTGCAATATACACCGGGGAAACACGATGGTCGCGGACGCCGTGTATTCCGTCGCTAGGAGAGTATACGCCGAGATCCAATGCAACCTGTTCCTTCCAGGACGACAGAATGGCGAAAAGCTTGAGTAGGGTCTGCACGACGATGGTGTCGTTTTCCCGGGCTGTGTCTTCTTCTTCTTCCATCTGACAGACAGTACAGTCGTATTCAGGCAATCGAATGTGTAAAAAGATGTGGTGGACGTATTTTCTCCTGGTCTTGTTGCTGCTGACAAGTTTCTCAAAGTTGCTGAGACGGTCCTGGTCGAGGTAGATGACGCCGAAATTCTGGTGGGGGAAGAAGTCTTGCCACTCGCGGCAAACGAGGGGCAGCGCAGAGTATGGGCTGCGGCGTAAAGGCCATGGCCATGCGGCGGACTTGCGAATGTAGTCGAGAAGTATTAAACGAAGCTCGAATGGGAGGTTGTTCCATCCGGCCATGATGGGCGATGGTCCCTTGGCCGCCGGGTGATGGGTCAGTGTGATGGATGTCAAGAGGGAGATGTGCGGATGAAGGATTCAGGGCTTGTCCAGCAACTCCATCTCGCAGTCTGAAAAGGAAGTCTGGTATCACATGGGTGGCCGTTGGTGCCTGGAAGTAAGGTAGACATGCTGAGAACTTGACGGCAGTAGCTCTCATGAGGCAGAGGCTTCCAGGTCTGTCTCAACACGTTACCTGGCAGTGGGTCACTGCGCTTTGTCTCCTGTCCAGCTACCTCACCCAAGTTGAAAGGAGATCGTGTTTAAGGAGCCGGACTGATCAGAAAGGTAGACAGTCAATCGACCGTAGCAGTCAACGGACAGGTCAATAGGTAAGCGCACCTCGCTAACAGGGAACACCCGAGTACGATGATCCATAAGGTGCAGGTCGTGCCAGCCAGCCTCATGTTGATGGATGGATGGATTGCAGTGCGAATAGTAGGCACGAGGAGAAAAGGGACAAGCATGATGACTAATCATTAATGGCAAATGAAGGCCCCTTCTCCTTCAACCTCCATCCCCCAAGAGCTGCAAGAAGCATTGCAGAGTCGTTGAATTTCGTTGGTTTTACCACAGCCATGGCTAAAAACGCCGAAACTGACGTCCGTCGCTGTCGCTGAAGGGCGACGACGTCACCCGAACCTCGACAAACTTGGCGATTATGCTCATCTCGGCAAAGTCTGATGGATCCCGCTACCCGACAGATGGCCAGTCCTTCTCGAAGCGAGGCCTGGAAGAGGGCGACGATGGATCCCGCCCGTCCCAAAAGGAGAGCGTCGCTTAGGTCGCCCGTAATTGGGCGAGATACAGCCGACAATGACAATGACACGGTTGACACCCTTCCGTCCGCGATGCCAAGCAACGACCATTTCCGCCCACTCTTTCACCGCCGCCGATTTGTGCCCGCCGCCCAGCTTTTGGGGGGACTGGACTCAGACAAACAGCGGGAGGAGGGCTGGGCTGCTGGGCGTGTTTGGGGGCCTTTTGGGGCCTCCAGTCGGCTAGATTCTCGACGCCGACCTCCACCAAAAGGGCAACTCTGGCAACCACCCCCGGCTTCGGTCCGACCGCTTTCCGCAATTGCGCGCGCAAGCGAGCCCCCATCCATGACAGCCTGACAAGGGTCCGGCGAGGAGCTCCCACGCGATGTCGCATCCCTCACTATACGAGTCCCGAGTACGATTGGGCGATTTGCCCGAAGGGTTCACTGGAATGCGGCATCCTTCGTCTTGCTCGTTTTCTTTTCCCGCACTCCCGATCGATCTTCTACTCGGAATGTCTCCCGCATCGCTACAGACCGTGAGCTAGAGCAGCTGCGTCGTCCGCCACAATGTCGCCGCCACCGAATGGCGGTCACGACACCGACCAGGACACCGTCGTGGAGGTCGACAAGATTGACCGTAGCTCCATCGCCACTTCGGCCGACCCCGCGACGCCACACGATGGCCTTGAAGCCCGTCGCTTCTCGCTCTCCCGCGCCGGCCACATCTCCCTCGACGATGTCGATCCCGTCGAGGTCACCATCAGGGGTCTTGAAGTCACAGTTGACACGGCGCCGTCATGGCTTGAGCCGGCCACCTATGCCGACCTCGCAAAGCAAAAGTTCAACCCCAAGCCTCAGACCAAGAAGCTCATC
Organism: Plectosphaerella sp. P0831; assembly: GCA_014635975.1. NCBI lineage: Eukaryota > Fungi > Ascomycota > Sordariomycetes > Glomerellales > Plectosphaerellaceae > Plectosphaerella > Plectosphaerella sp. P0831. The sequence goes on along the minus strand of JACAFV010000175.1, from coordinate 25,705 downwards.
TATAATGTCGATGCCTCCCTGAAGCCCGGGTCTCTGACCGCCATCCTTGGCGGCAGTGGCTCCGGAAAGACCACCCTGCTCAACACCGTCTCTGAGCGCATGATCAGCTCCCGGCTGTCGCAAACCGGGACCGTCCTCTTCAATGGCCGCGCCGGCGTCCACAGCGCCCGTCACGCCTATGTCATGCAGCAGGATATTCTGCTACCCACCCTGACCGTCCGCGAGACTCTTCAGTACGCCGCCGACCTCCGCCTGCCTCCCCCTACCACTGCCGAGGACCGCAAGCGCATTGTCGAGGAGGTCATTCTGGAGCTCGGCCTGAAGGAGTGCGCCAACACCCGTATCGGCAATCACCAACACCGGGGGTGCTCCGGTGGCGAGAAGCGCAGAGTCAGCATCGGCGTGCAGCTGCTTGCCAACCCATCGGTGCTCTTTTTGGACGAACCGACAACGGGGCTGGATGCGACAAGCGCCTTCCAGCTCGTGAGGACGCTCAAGAGCCTTGCGACCAAGGGCAGGACCGTCATCACCACCATCCATCAGCCGCGATCCGAAATCTGGGATCTTTTCGACAACCTCGTCATCCTGACAAAAGGTAGCCCTGTCTACTCGGGCCCTGCTGCCGAGTGCCTGGACTGGTTTAAGGATGCCGACTTGGCCCTGCCGCCCTTTGTCAACCCCGCCGAATATCTGATCGACGTGACAGCAGTCGACACCAGGTCCCCCGAGCTCGAGGCCGCAAGTGGCCAGAGAGTCGACCGGCTCAAGACTCTGTGGCTTGGGCGTCACGACAAGGAAAAGGCATCCCGCCTCAACGACACCCACGCCGTGGGACAATCAAAACAATCTCGCCCCAAGTCACAGGCGACCTCGTACTGGCGGCAGCTGAGAATGCTGACGGACCGTACATTCAAGGTCACCTACCGGGACCCCTTGGGAATGATGGCCGCGCTGATGGAGGCTGTTCTCATGGGCCTGGTCACTGGATACATCTTCTTTAACCTGCCACGGGACGCCTCCGGTATTCGCTCTCGCCAGGGTGGCCTGTACACCGCCGCAGGTCTCCAGGGCTACCTAGTGTTGATTTTCGAGACATACCGCCTGACCATCGATATGCCTACCTACGATCGAGAACATACCGAGAACTGCGTTGACGCTGTCCCCTTCCTGCTATCCCGGCGACTGGCCAGGCTCTTCACCGAAGATATTCCCGTGCCGTTCCTCTTCTCTGTCATCTTCTACTTCATGGCCGGTTTCGAGAGGGATGCCCAGCAATTCTTCATATTCTTTGCCATCTCGCTACTGAACCACTACATTGCCATGACTTGCGCCATGACCTGCGTCACTACCGTCAGGCACTTTGCAGGCGCCAGTCTAATCGCCAACCTCATTTATACCGTTCAGAGTATGGCCTGCGGCATGTTTGTCCAGGCAGAGAGCATTCCGGTGTACGTGCGCTGGCTGAAGCACATTGTCTATACGGTAGGTCTCTTCATCGAGATGCTAGAAAGACACCCGCTTATGATCCTTCCAGTACTACGTCTTCTCTGCCTACTGTGCCAACGAATTCGAGGGCTCCTTCTACGACTGTCCGCTGCCCGGTGGACGTGATAACCCTGCCTGCGCCCAATACAGCGGCGAATTCATCATGGACTCACTCGGTTTCCCTGATAACTGGGTGTGGAAACCCATCGTCATTTTGACAGCCTTTGTCGTCTTCTTCTGCATTCTGTCAGCAATCGGCCTCCAGTTCATCCCCGTCGAGATGACCATTGCGCGGGCCAGGAACACGGATGCTGATTTGTCGGCCGGCAAGGAGAAAATGAGGGCCCAGTCCATTTCTGAAGTACGGACCATCGATATTGGCCTCGAGAACTTTGCTCTCGCCCTCGACAAAAGGTCCATGAGAGGCAAGAAGCTGCCGACCAAGACGATTCTGCACCCCGTCAACACCACCTTCCAGGCCGGAGCGCTCAATATCATCATGGGTCCCTCCGGGTCCGGCAAGACCAGTCTCCTCAACGCCATGGCGCTCAGGCTGCACAATAGCATCGGCACCCACTACCGTCCATCAGGCAAGATGACCTTCAACGGCGCCGTACCCTCCAAAACGGTCATCCGCTCCGTCTGCTCGTACGTGTGCCAGGACGATGACGCCCTCCTCCCTTCCCTTACCGTCAGGGAGACGCTTCGCTTCTCCGCCGGTCTGCGCCTGCCCTCGTTCATGAGCAAGGAAGACAAGTACAAGCGGGCGGAGGAGGTCCTCCTCCAAATGGGTCTGAAAGACTGTGCGGACAACCTCGTCGGAAACGACCTGATCAAGGGCATCTCGGGTGGAGAGAAGCGCCGCGTTACCATTGCCGTGCAGCTCCTTAGCGATCCTCGCGTCTTGCTGCTTGACGAACCCACGAGTGGTCTCGACGCCTTTACTGCAAACTCCATCATGGAGGTTCTCCACGGCCTCGCCCTAGAAGGACGTACCCTCATCATGACCATTCACCAGGCCCGCTCCGACCTCTTCAAGCACTTTGGCAACATCCTCCTCCTTGCCCGCGGTGGCACCCCCGCCTTCGCCGGATCTGCCAGAGACATGCTTCCCTACTTCAACCGCCAGGGCTTCGAGTGCCCCTCGCACAGCAATCCCGCCGACTTTTGCCTGGACCTCATCACCATCGACCTCCAGCAGGCCGACCGGGAGGCTGAGAGCAGAGTCCGCGTCAAGCGGCTCGTGGATGCATGGGAAACAGAAGTCGGCACATCCACAGCACCCCGTCTGTCTGACATTAGGGAAGCCGAGGAGGAGCCGTCGTCGTCCCAGGCCGTGGAAAAGGATCATCTCGCCCCGCCTGCGTCTGCGCTGATGATCCCGGCGCCCCGTCGTTCCCTCAACAAGACGACGGTGGCAACCCCAGCCGAACTGGGTGCCCTCGTCCGCAAGCGCGCGTCTTTCGCCACAGCCGCGCCCATCCTCATGCACCGCGCGCTCATCAACTTCCGCCGCCAGCCGCCGCTTCTCCTGGCTCGCACGATGCAAGTCGTCGGCCTTGGTGTCGTACTCAGTCTCTTCTTCGCACCGCTCAAGCACGACCTCGTCTCGGTACAGAACCGCATGGGCTACGTTCAGCAAGTCGGCACGTTTTACTTCATCGGCATGCTGCAGAACGTCGCTGTATACCCGGCTGAGCGTGACGTCTTTTACCGCGAGGATGATGATGGGGTATACGGCGTCGGCGCCTTCCTGGCCAGCTACACACTGCTGGAAATACCCTTTGAGCTCGTCAGCTGCCTCATCTTTGGCGTCCTCACAATCTTCGCCGTCGGGTTCCCTCACACGGTTGAGCTCTTCTTCATCGCCTCATTTTGCTGTTTCGCCATCGTCAGCTGCGGCGAGAGTCTTGGAATCATGTTCAACACCCTTTTTGGCCATACGGGTTTCGCCGTCAACCTCATCAGCGTCTTCCTCTCCGTCGCCCAGACCATGGCGGGCGTGCTGTCTATTGATATGCCCGACTTCCTCAAGGCTATGAATTACCTCAGTCCCATACGGTACTCCACGAGGGCCATTGCGCCGTACAGTCTTGCTGGCGTTGAGTTCACTTGTACCGAAGCCCAGGCGCTGCCGGGCGGTCAGTGCCCCATTGAGGATGGAGCGGACGTGTTGGATTTGTATCGTCTCAATGTTGATGCCGTCGTCAACATTGGCGCACTCGCTGCATCGGTCGTTATTTACCGGATTCTGGCCTGGGGAGTGGTCATGCTTGCGAGGGCGCGGTTTGAGAAGAGGTCGAAAAGGTCGGAGACGAGGGGTTGAAGTTTCTGGGCGGGTTGTAGCGCAGACGTCTTTTTCATCTTGATATCCATGTTTCTGTATCGACAGCAACATCAGTAGACAGCTGGGCGTTGTAGACCAACTAACAACGTCCCCTTCACCTCATACTAGCTATCATTTGCAGATCTTTTTCCAGTGTCCCGCATGCAATCATCTTTCAGCTCCGATTCGAGATGCCAAGGCGGCTCTGGCATGTTTCCAGGGCGAAAGAATGCACGCGAGACGTTCGCATTGCCATCTTCGGCCGAACCATGTGATTCTGACACCAGCCAGCTCCGCGCATTCCGGGGCTCGCTAGCCACCATGGCACCATGATACGAGGAGGTGCCGGCCGGTCCAGCGGCTGAGACATTTCTGGCTCGAGGCGGCGAGCTTGGGTAGACAGGCGGTGTCGGGAAGAACATGTTTTTGAGTTGGCACCGTCGCCGGTTCCGATCATAAACTTCTCGATGCTCAAGACAGCTCAAAGGCGGGCTTCGCTTGGCTTCCCCGGATGCAATGGGTGGCAGACTGATGGTTTTTGGCCTTGGTTCCTGAGGGCGAGCTCCTACTTTAAATTATTTAAGAGCCCAATCGTGGCAGGTACACGATCTTCTTCTTCAACCGCCAAAGAAACCTGGCATCGTCACTCCTCCCCCACTTACGACTTTCTTCAGCAACAGCCGCAATGGAAAAGGCATCAAAGTCTGACCTCCCGGTGACACGGGTGTCAGCACCGTACCGCAGCAAGTCACCCCCCTCCTGGATCTGGTGGGCGCTCGGCACCGTCTTCGCCCTCTTCTCCCTCCTCAACGGACTGAGGCCTCTCCTCGCTCTTGTCAGCCCCGAGCTACTCGGCACCTCATCCACAACCGACGATGCCTCGCCGCGATGCCCGCAAGTCGAACCCCTATACCCGCGCCTCGACACAGCGGCTCTCAAGAAGATGGACGCCCGTCTCGCATCATCAGATTACCGCAACGTCTCCATCGAACGACTCGCCGGCGCCATCCGGATCCCGACGGTCGCCTACGACGACATGGGCCCTGTCGGCGACGACCCGCGCTGGGGCGTCTTTGACGATTTCGCCAACTACCTCCGCGAGACGTTCCCTCACGTCCACGCCACCCTGCGCCTCGAAAAGGTCAACACCCACGGTCTGCTGTACACCTGGCAAGGGAGCGACCTTGCTCTCAAGCCTACGGTTCTCATGGCACACCAAGATGTCGTGCCCGTGCCTGAGAAGACCGTCTCGCAGTGGGAGCACCCGCCTTTTGGGGGCGAGTTTGACGGCAAGTCCATCTGGGGACGCGGCACGCTCGATTGCAAAAACACTCTCATCGCGAGCCTCGAGGCCATCGAGTCGCTTCTCGAGGCCGGTTTCCGCCCGCGCCGCACCACTGTCCTTTCTTTTGGCTTTGACGAAGAGGTCTCGGGCATGAAGGGCGCCGCGACACTCGCCCCGGTCCTCATCAAGCGTTACGGCAAGAACGGCGCTGCGCTCATCATGGACGAAGGCGCCCCCATCATGTCCATCTGGGGCCAGAGCTTCGCCCTCCCCGGAGTTTCGGAAAAGGGGTATATCAACATTGAGATCATCGTTCGCACTGCGGGCGGTCACAGCTCCATGCCACCCAAGCACACCAGCGCCGGCATCGCCTCCGAGCTCGTCACCATGATCGAAGCCGAGTCGTACACTCCGCGCCTGCACGACGAGAACCCCATTGTGGACTTCCTCTGGTGCGGAGCTGAGCATGCGCCCGACTTCAAGATGGGTCTCAAGTACCTCCTCCCCCGCCGAGGCGTCTCTGGATGGGTCGAGAATGTCAAGAGGACAGCCCTCCCCAGGCTCGTGGGCCGGGTGAACAAGATGGCCGAGTACTTCATGATGACCACGCAGGCGGTTGACGTTCTTGACGGCGGCGTCAAGGTCAACGCCCTCCCAGAGCGGTCGAGGATCGTGATCAACCACCGCGTCAACATTGGCGAGAACACCAACATGGTCAAGGAAAAGGCCGTCAGGCTGGCCGGCAAGATTGCCAAAAAGTACAACCTCTCGCTGCATGCCTTTGACGACAAACCCGAAGAGCCCACCTCAATCACACTACGCGTCGATGCTCATCTCATGGAGCCGGCACCTCTGTCTCCAACCAAGTTGAACCCTGATGGCGGAGCTACGCCGTGGGGAGTCCTCTCAGGAACGACACGCGCCATGTACGGAAAGAAGGTCGTTGTGGCACCGGGAATCATGCCTGCGAATACGGACACAACCTACTTCTGGGACCTGACACCCCATATCTTCCGGTACTTCCCCGGCTGGGACCCCGAGTTCCTTGGTATTGAGGGTATTCACACTGTTGGGGAGAAGGTCAGCGCGGTGGCCCACATCAGGACGGTGCAGTGGTACTCGAAGTTCCTGAGGAATATGGACGAGGCGGACATGGCTTGAGAATGGCCATTGTACCGGTGTGTGTAGATCGATCGGATCGAGGTCATGAGGAGGAGGCTTGTAATTCCCGCAGAGAATCGGGCATGATTGCTTCCATGCACTTGGGCTGCCTTGAGCAGGTGATGCCCAGCCAGCCTGTTTAGCCCGTGATGAAGGCTCTGTCTTTTTTTCTTTTCTTTGCCCTGGTTGATGCCTCACCTCTGAGTGCAGGTCTAGGCCAATGGATGATTGGGCCTGGCTCAAGGTAACCCATTGGGCCCTGATCAGTACCAAGTGCATCCTGGGCATGCTAAGTGGTCCTAGCGAGTGGGACGAAGAATTCGTGCATATTGAACATTGCCGTTCCTTAGGGAGGTATGGTATGCCGTGTGACCCGAGATCCAGAATCCCATGGCGCGGCCCAACTCGCACCCCACAAACAAAATGTGTAAGTGAGGCTTGGGCACGGGAGGGTCCAACATGCATTGCCCGGAGAACATGATCGAACCACGACCCATGCGTCAATCACGAATGTAGAATCCCGATCCGTCCAGATGATGCTGGTGGTCAATGGCGAGAGCGGTGAAAGAGGCCTCGGTGCGACTTCCGAGCTGATGAGGGTGCTCGAGTCGTGCTGAGATTTTGGTCAGGGCCCATCCCTGAACCTGGCGACTATCGAAATACGGTTATGTACAGCTGGTCCACCCCGGCTCGCCTGGTCTCCGGGAACCCGGCAGGTGCACGGTGCGCATTGATACGGGTCCTGGCGAACGGCTGCTCCAGCGTGTGTGGCGTGGTCCCTGAGTGCCTGAGGGGTCGGTTTCCCCCCCCCCGGTCGTTAGTCAAGCTGGACTATGCAGATCGAAGCCGATGATGCACATCGCGAACATAGCTGGACCAGACGTGGCATGAGCGGGGAGCAAATCCATGATTTCCACCATATGGCAGCCGCAACGTTGGCAACCGAAGCTGGGGTGACCGTGGTCCGTGAGGCCCGCCAAGGTCCCAGGAGTGGCGGTGATCCAACGATTAGATCCCGCTAGTTGTCGATCTAATGGGCACCAGGCGGGTCATCAGGTCCTTCGGGCGGCGTCGTCGTCATGCTCCGAGGCGTCACCGTCTTCCTGCATCAAGTGGGAATGGGATGGATTTTTGGGATCATGCCAGCGGGAGGAGGCCCGAAGTTTCCAGGAAAGGAAGTGTTGTTGCTGTTGCCCAAGGAGGGGGAAGAGCCTCGGTGTCCGTGTATGGCCGAGAAAAGAGTCGCGAAGAACGGTTCGGGGAGCGAAGCGAGCTGCAAGTCTCCTTTCGACTGCACTGCGAGCTCGATGTGAAACATGTGCAAGGGGGGCGGACAGGTCCGATGTCTGGGAGTGGAATCCCTGGTTGTCACTGCTTTCCTGTCAGGGCCGCAGTGTGCAGTCGTTGTGCAGCGTGCATATTGTGCTTTTCCCCGCCGAGGCTTGGGTACGAGTACTTGGCTCTGTCTGTCCTTGTACAGTCCGGTCCGTCCATCACATGGACAGGGGTCCCCTCAGCTTGAGATGGGGGGGTGAGGCCCCGCCTGACCGCCCGTCGGGAAAATCCCAAAGCCTAGGCCGCTGTCGGGGATTCATGTCGGGCAAGACACTGGCCAGCCCGACGGGGGCGTCTGTCGCAACAAGACGACGGTTGCAACTTGCAAGGCTGTCTCTGTCGTTCCCCACAACGAAGATGGCGCCGCGTGCAATGTGACCAGCCCAGTGCATTTCGGAGGGGATGCTTCGCCTAGCAACCGACCGTGTTAGCCACTGACGAGAAGACCTGGGACAGGGTCACGCGTGATCCCTGGAGTGTAAAGTTGTGCCTGCGTCTGCGAGTGCGATTGGCCTGCAGCCGCGTGTGGCTTCAGCGGAGGCGTGGTTGATGGTGGAGGAGGGAACAGGGAGGAGGAGAGGAGAGGGGAACTCCTTTCCAACATGGGCTCAACCCGGCTGGTGGCTGCTCGACTGCATGTGCAAAGTGCCTTCTTCTCAGCCTTTGCCCCAGGCCAGACCAGGTTGGTCGTCGATAGACGGTAGACCGAGAGAGACATGCGTGACGAAAGGGGAACTGGGGCGGAAGAAGCTAAATGCTGGCGCACTGACGACGACCGTGCGCGGTGGAGCTGCTGACGGGCGACAACGGCAACGGGACGCACCGCCTCGAGACGTTAATGACCGACCCGAGTGATGATCGACGGGCGCTTCTGAGTTCTGGGCCAGGACAGGGCCTAGTGGGCTGTTGATAGTAGGGCCTGGGGAGAAGGGAGGGAGCACGATGCAACGCCGGTCGGCGTGGTCAAGGCGTGCCGTGCTGGGCCAAATTGCCGAATGACTCGGGGATCAGCCGCCGTGGGTGTCAAGGAGGCTCCTCTAGAGGTACTTGCAGCAACTAAGTACCTCTAACTGTAGGGAGGCATGCCGTGCGACCTCAAGGTGCGGTGATGCGATGTGATGCCAGAGACGGTCGGATAGGACAAGTGACTATGCCCAGGTGTGGATGCACACCCAGAATGGTGTGGTGTGGTGCGGTAGTCGGTCACCGTCGGTCGTCGAGGTGTGTGTGGTGGTCGTCGGGAGAGGGTTATGTTCCTTGCATCCAGGCCTGTCGGTGACGGAGTTGAGAACAGGCGGGCGGGGGGCGGTGAGCTGGGGTCTGTCGATGGAATGTAGGTTGGCGGCGAGACACAGCCATCGCTCGGACACTTAGTGGTGCTGACAGGAGAGGAGAGGGTGCTGAAAATAATCTGTTGAAGGATTCCTTCCGGCAAGATGGAGGGATGAAGGCCCTGGTCGGGACAGGGTCGAGGTCGGGTCGAGGATCGAGGTCGGGTCAAGGTCGAGGTCGGGGTGAACTTGACAGCAGCAGAAAGGCTGCCCTCTGGCCTCACACACACAAAAAAGGGTAGGAGGGAGGGATGAACACTGTACTGGGCACTGTGCATCTGCGGGGTAACGAGCGCGGCAAAACGCTGGTATGCAGGCAGCGAGGGGACAGTGCGCGGCCCGCAGTTCTGACTCGTCCAGTCCAGCCAGGGACGGACAGGAAGCAGGAACGACACGAGGAAGGTGCTGTACAAGTTGGGAAAGAGCACCCCAAGTCCACAAGCCATGTAATTTTAATGTCGGACCGGGAATATCCTGTGTCACGTCTGGCCTCCCAAACAGAACAAACCCAAGCGCTCGACTGGGAGGCCAGTCCATTCTGCATCCGCCGTGCCTCGGAGGCATCACTCGCCAAAGCACGACCCGACCCCGGCAATGACACCCCTCTCGTCGGTCCATCGCGCACATCTTGCCCGGCTCCCAAGGCTGTCTCGATCCAAGATGTGCGTGTGGTCGAATCCTCAGGTACTTGTTCTTGGTTATGCATTATGCTCGCTACTTACGACCTAAAAAAGTAAGTAGGTCCCCGCCTTGCGGTGACAGACAGCCTTCTTGAGGCGCACCCGGCCGACTACCGCCGCCGCTGACCGCCATCTCTGTCGCCTCACCTCTCTCAACCTCGTTGGACCGGCGGCGGGCTGGGCGCAGGCTAGAGGCCATGGTCAGGGCACCGGATTCATTCCTCATCCCGGGATCAACCGTGCGTGCGTACGCCGCCGCAACGCCCGACCAGACCAGACCAGACCTCACTCGTCTATCCGTCCTCTCTGGGCCACGGCGCCCCCCTCCCTCCCTCTCTCTTTCACGACACATCTTGGCACCTGGCCAGACCCCGGTCACGAAAAAAAACGGGGTGGTCGACCACACCCCAGGCATGCCTGGCACCCTCCTGTCCTGGGCTGGCGAATCAATTGGTCCGCTGCCTCCATGTCGTGGGGTTGGTGTCGCAGAGTCCAAGTCACGCTACGAAGATACCTCCGACACATCAATTTGCACCCCACACACCGGCCCGGGACCGCATCCCACCGCACACGCACCGCACCGCACCGCGGCACCACCACAGACCACAGTGCACGCACCACAGGGTCTCCCTCGTTGTTGACCGTCAACCCTCGTCACATCTCCGCTCGTACGAGAGACGACGCACGTACTCAGGATGCAGCTCTTGATTCAACTGCAACCGCCAAACCTCCACGGAGCGCAGAACCCCAGGGAAGGACGTGGATCTGAATGCGCGCACAAATGAGAGATCTGCGGGACATTTCCCGCGTGCCAGGGAAGGCTGCTCAATGCTCACCCAGCCTGCGAGCATCGTGGGATGCTCCAGTGACGATGCAACCATGGACGACTGCCAAGTGACAGGCCCCCTCCTCGAGAAACACTCAACCAGTCGCACAGGGGGCGCCCTCCTTCGTCCCATCCCATCGCAGAGAGTCCTTTGGGCCGGCACATGCATCAGTCGCAAATCATCGCAAATCGCAAATCACTTGTCACACGTTCCGCCGGCATCAACGAGAGTACCTACCTACTGTACCTACCGTACCGTACCAGCCTTGCACGCTCGCTTGCTTGCTTCCCACGGTAGCATCGGTATCGACATTGCCCGCAGATCATGCCGACTCCACAACCTCGAGTTGAGTGCTCGCTCGCCATCGCAACCCTCTATCTATCGCATGAGCCCTTTTTCTGCCACGCCACATGACCATACCGGTGTCCCATTCCTGCCTCGCCATAGGAGAACACAAGAGCCCGCTCCTCTCTCTTGTCTCGTCCCCCGTCACCGGTGTCTCATGGGCAAGCAACCCCGCGCCCGCGGCCCAACAACAGAAGCCAGCCCCGGTTGCCCGTGGCGGCGACGCTTATGTACGAGGATTGTCTGTCAGTGGACATCCTCACCCTCCCGCCCTCCCTCCCCTCCCCCTGGTCCAGCAGCAGTGCGTGCTGCGGGCTGGGCTGCTGGGCTGCTGCTGCTGCATGGGGGGGATGGGATGGGCATCATGATGCCTGTCCATCTTCACACACCCCTGTCCTTGCGGAGTAGGGGGCGCTAGAGCGAGTCGGGCAGTATCTGCACATGGGTACTCGCTCATCTCGACCCCCATCTCTTCAAGTACCCTACTCCTCGTACAGGGCCTCCTTGCATCCCATCCACCCATCCCCTCTTGCGAACTGTGTCCCTCTCCTGGTCTGCCTGCATCTTCTACTTATTGCCCCCTTGTCTCTGATAAGACCTTGATCGCGCCTCCACACGGCACTTGCCCCCTCCTCGCGCTTGTGTTTCTCCCTTGCGTCCGCATCACCCATCCACGGCGACTTGAGACTACTCTCTACGTTCACCGGGGTCACCATACGAACCATCAGTCGGAGCATCTCGACACAAAACGGACCTGCGACCCGGTTCCGGATACAAGAACAACCCCGCTCATCTCAACAGGACGAACGCACCTACTACGGTACACGCCCACGAACTATCCCACGTGGGCATGCCCTCGTTAGTGACGAGCAATGAATCCCTCTTCACTTGCCGTCCTGCCTGAGCACGACGAAATGCCCTGGACCGAATCACGCAGCATGTCGCCGGACGACGACATGCATGACCTCCCGCACTCACCCCTCTCCGACTCCCGCCACTGGCTCCATTCCGATTCGGATGCCCACATGCAGACCGGCCAACTATCTCCAGACAGCACTGGGATGCATGCCTCTGCTACCCTTCATCACCCTTCACGAACCGACTCATGGACGACGTCTAGCACACAGCGATCACTCGATGCCGACGACGATCATGATGCTCTCTGGGAGCAGTCCTCAGGCGATGCTCTCATCATTCCCAAGTTGGAGCCGACGGAGGATGATTTTGACCTCGACGAGGTCATGGAAGCCCCTCCTCCGTCTTCAACGACAGACCAGCCACCCACTACCTCTGCCGCCCAGACCAAGGAGAAGCGGCCCCGTGGTCGGCCGCGGAAGCACCCACTAAACACCATTATCAACACGAGCAAGGTCACCAAGGGAAGGTCAAAAACCGGTTGCATCACCTGCCGCAAGAGGAAGAAGAAGTGTGACGAGGCCAAGCCAAGATGTGAGACGACTGCACTGATCCCTCCCCATGCATTCATTTCTGATATCGTGTGATAGGCCTCAACTGCGAGAAGAACGCCGTCGTTTGCGAAGGATACCACGAGAAGAAGATTTGGAGAAGCGGAAAAGACAAGGCTTGCGAAGGTTCGTCGGCAACTCTGCATGCTCCTCCCCTCATTACTGACTCTACCCACCAGACCGGCCTGCCAAGGAAGAAGACACCGTCGTGTTCAACATGCAGCCACTTTTCCATGGCGTTGTAACAGCAGAGGACAAGATCTTCTGGAAGCACTACTACGTGAGCCTCAGCAACGTTCTCACCGTCGAGGGCGAGGCAAACAACGCCTTCAAGGACATCCTCCTTCCCATCGCCAACCGCCACCAGGGCGTCATGCACTCCATTCTGGCCATGAGCAGCAAGCATATTGACTACGACACGCCCTACGGGGCAAAGATTCTTCAGCAAAACCCCAACACGACCCGGGAGCTGCTCCAGAAAAGGGCCGACCACCATCACGAGGAGGCAATGCAGTCATTCTACGCTGACATTCGCCGATCTGGAGAAGAGGAGCACACCAGCCAACAGACCATTACTTCGGCACGGTATGCACAGATCCTGTGCCTTCTCATCGGCACCCTGATAGATGGCAATCGCCATGGCGAACATCGGGTCCACCTCCGAGGGTACCAGCACCTCATCCACCAGACTCCGCCTGAGGACCCCGCGTTCCTCGCCTTCATCACCGAGTTCTTCCAGTATCACATCTTCGCGGACGAGCTCATGTGGTATCCGGGCGCCAAGGGCATCCGGCTCAGCTCGGATTCGTGGACACACACCCCTGCCATAGAAACGCCGAGGCTGCTGGGTGTCGCCGATGGCCTCTTCCAGCACCTCTCACAGATTGCGACCATCAGAGACACAGTCCGAAAGAACATCTACAGCGGGGCCGAGACGCGGGTGAACTACCACCTCCTTTGGCAGGCGCAGGAAATCCAGGAGGCCATTGAGCTCTGGGCACCCGCCTGGCCCGTAGGCGACAGCCGCCACCGGGTCGGTCTCATCTACAAACACATGATGTTCCTTCACCTATTCCGCACAACATATCCGCCAACAATGCCAAGTCTCAAGCACGGCCTCGATAATGCTCCCGTGTCACCGGTGTCTCTCCGACGGCCTTCGCAGGTGTCCCGGCCCACAACAGCGTCGAGCTCCTCGTCTTCTCCTGGGCTGAATATGGCGTCTTCGTCAAATGCGCTGCCGACTTTCCAACAGCGCAGCCCTCCTGGCTCGCGCATCCCATCGAGAACCAATTCGATGCATGAATCGGACCCGGCTGACAACAAGAGTCCCCTTTCTGCACAGGGCCGCCGACCTCCTCACCACGACGCCCGCATCACAGCGGCAGTCGAAGAATCTCTAGCGTTGATGGAAAGCTTCAAGTCGTCCGACCCAGCACTGACTCTGCTTCTGATGCCCTGCCAGGTTATTGGCGTGGCATGCTTTGGAAGAGCACAGCAGGAGCGTATCAGGGCTGTTGTCAGGCGGATCCGAGGATACACGGGACTCCGCAACTGCGACAGAGTCAGCGAAGTGCTTGAAGAGATTTGGCGCTTGATGGACGACGGTGACTGGTTGTCTGTATGGGACTGGCAGGCCGTTGCGCGAAAGATGGATGCCGATTTCCTCTGCACCTAATGGGGAGCAGTCTTGCGAGACTGTCCTGCCTAATGCGACGCAGGCCTGGACGGCACTGCTTGTACAGTACGACATCCTTGGAACGGGCATTCTTTGCCGTTGGAATTCATGTACTATTGGAACGGGGACGGACGCACCCCGGGCAGGTCCCCTTTCGGGGCCTGGGAGTTGGGTTGGAGGAGGCTCACGGCAGCATATTTTTGGGTACTCGGAGCGCCTCGACGCTGGACTTGGGAAGGAGCCTTGACAAAGGGCATTGATTTAGCATGCCGGTCGCCTCACATGATGGGAGCGACCCTTTCGCAGAGGCATATGCAATATCGGCACAGTATACTCGGTGGCCGGACATGCAATGGCGTACGTTTATGATGAGAGGGAGAGCATTATCAGAATGCGGTGTGAATACATAATGCGTCGCGAGTTGCGGTCTACCACCTCCATCATCCAAATACGCCCCCTGTGTTGTCTAGAAGTCTTTCGAAGTGCATACGGGCCGGGACATAGGAAGATGGTCGTACATAATGGGAAGGAAATGTGTACATGTGTGTGTGGGTGCTGCGCTGTGAGGGCGCACAGTTTCAGTCGTCGTCCCTGTCAGGATACATGCCTCGGTCATCGCCGGGCACGACCTTGACGACGATTCCATCCTTGATCTGCTTGATCTCGTAGTGGCCGCCGAGGACGAGGTCCTTGGCGACAATCTCGCGCTGGCGGCCGAGACTCTCGATATCGGCGATGCGGCGCACGGTGTCGGCGAGTTGTTCGCGGAAGCCGGGGAGGTCGCAGATTTCGCGGAAGGCGCGGTGCATGGGGACGGAGGAGGCGCGGACTTCGGCTTCGGGGGTGATGGAGAAGAGGTTGAGGCGATCCATGGGGCGGATGAAGTCGGCGCGCGTCATGGTTTCTTGGGCCAGGTGGAGGGGCATGGTTGGCACGATGTGGCCTTTCTCTTCGTGATAGGTAGTCTTCATGTCTTCCTCGGAGTCGACGAGGGCGAGAGCGAGGGTCATGGCGGCGGCCTGAAAGTCAGTCAGTCATCTGAGTATGAAGTACAGAGAAAAGGGTGACGTACCGCCCACTTCTGCTGGTCCATGACATCGTCGTCCATGCCGGCGCCGAGGATCCAGCACTGGTTCAGGAGCCAGCGGCGCTCGCTGTCGAGGATGTGGTGACAGGTGGTGATCATGTCCTCGTTCTTGGCGACGCGGTTGAGGAAGGCGAGACGGCCGCCGACGAGGTCGTAGACATCTTCGAGCTGCTTGTCGGTGAGGCGCTCCTTGAAGTATTTTACGCGATACTTTTGCAGGGCCTGGCAGGCCTGCTGCTTGGGCAAGTCGCGGACGGGGATTACAACCATGCGGGTGGCGAGCTGCTTGAGACGCTCGTAGACCCAAAAGTCGTCGCTGTTGAAGACCATTGTCACGAGGTTGGCGGCGGCCCACTGCTCGGCGCGCTGTTGGAGAAGCTCGATGAGGTCTTTGCCGTCCTCGTCGTCGCGGATGAGATGCATCTGGTTGATGATGAGGACGAGGGGCCGGCCGCGGGAGGCGCGCTTGAGCATGGCTACTTTTTCGAGCTTGTTGAGGGCGCGTTCGATATCAAGCAGGGCTGTTGAGTCACGAGGTCCGCGCTCGCTGAAATAGCCGCCAATGTAGTCCTCATGGAACTCGTAGTCAAGAGCCTTGCCGAGACGGATACGGACAATCTCAAGGTCGGCATGGGCTTCGAACATGGCGACGCCATCGCCGTCAATCTTGCGCATAGCCTCGATGAGCATGCTGCTCTTCCCGGTGCCCTTGTCGCCGATGAGGAGGTGGTAGTGGCCGACCTCTTCGCCGGCGATGATCTGGTCAACGCGCGCTTGTTCCTCGCGGTTGACCCAGCGGTCGTCGGCATCGGCGGGGGACATGGGGACTTCTTTGCCGATGGCGGCGAGGTCGAGGACGGGGTCGCCGGGCTCAAAGGCGCGTTCCATCTTTTGGAGGACGATCTGCTTGTACGACTTGTGGTAGACGTAGGCGGAGATGCTGAAGCCTAGGGCGAGCACGAGGATGGAGGCGAAGGATGTCGCGGCCGATTCGACCATTTTGCGAGCGAGTGTGGGCTCTTCATAGTTTTCCCAAGGTCGTGAGGACGGCGGAGGTGGTGGTGGAGGGCCTGACTGCGAGGAGGAGGAAGCGGAGGTGACCTGATCCTGGACTGATGGGGTGACATTGGGTGATGCCTTGTTCTGGGAGTCATGCTCTGAGATGGGTGTCAGTCTTGTGAAGTTGTGGATGAGGCTGTCGCGAGCGGAGCCTCAGTGAGAGAGAGACCCCGGACACCCAGTTGTGCGGCGGCAATTTTGCAGCAGCTGGAGAGAGTAGTCGCACCTCACATACCTCTCCTCCTCGAGGACTGTGTGGAGAAGGACGCGGTCCCGGACGGCGTCAGTGACGGCCCCCAAACACGGCGTGAACACGCGCAGCAGGATCCTCCGGCCCGTAGCCAAGGCCGAGGCCGCGTGTGACGGCTCGCGGCGGTGGTGCGCGTCAGCAGCACCCGGCCCAGCGGCCGAAGCAGCTGACCCCCCTGCCGCGCCGGCGCCATTGGAAATTGCCCGGCCTGTGCTGTTGTAGTAGGCCGCAATTTTCGGCACGGAAAGAAAACAAGAGAGACGAATGCGCGAAAAGAGACGAGGAATAGCGAGAGAAATGAGCGACTGTGAGGGAGTTTCGTGGCCTCTTTTTTGGGAAATTGGAGCTCTGCGGGAAACTTGGAAGGAAACGACGGGAGGGAGGGAGCTTGTCCCTAGCGTACGCCACAGGGGCAGTGTAAACGGTGGCCCCATTCAGCTGAGCCACCGGATGGATGTCGCTCTATTGGGCGGGCGCATCTCCGGCCGACTGTGGCTGGAGATAGCCACCCTTTTGTTTCCACCTCCCTTCATTCACCACGTTCTTTCATCATCACGACTGAAAGGGTCATCAACACATATACTACACAAGTACTGTCGCCACGGGCGCTGCTATCCTTCTTCCTCATCATAATCTCTCATTTCTCCTCGCTCTCGCCCTTCTTGCTCTTCTTAAACATGCTGGTGAAGAACCGCTTCGTCTTGTGTCCCGTCTCCGGCTGCACTGCTACCTCGGCCGGCTCCTCCTTGAGGAAAGTCTCCCAGTCCATCAGTCCCGGCCTCTGTGCCGTTCGGTTCCGTTGCTTTGGCACATCCAGGTACTCAGAGCTAACCCTGGATCCGTGCGGTGCGCTGTCGCGGGAGCCAAGTCCAGCCCGTTGAGCGGCGAGAATAGCCCGTGAGCTCTTCTGCCGCAAGCTCTTGTCCATCGTACCGAAATTCTGCTGCATGGCGGACTCTCCGGCCCGCGACTTCCACGGCTGCGCTTTCGCGTCGTGACCCGCCGTCTCGTACTGGGTCTTGCAATCAACACTCCTCTGGAGTCTCTGTCGCCGAGCCTCCTCGTCGCTGACCGGCCAGATCGGGTTGGGAGGCGCAAATCGAAGACCCGAGTCTGCAAAGGCCTTCTTCCGGCCATTTCCCCCTCCACACACTGACATGCTATCCGAAGGTCGAATCGAATCATCCGACATGCGTCTGCTGTCGAAACCCACGCCCTGCGCTCCGGTCTCGTTCTGGCCGCGGCTCTTCCGCAGCGGGCTCTTCTCGCGAATAGTCGACACAGCCCGCTTCAGCGAATCCGGGCTGATGTCTGCCTTGCGCCACGTTGAGAACGACTTGACGCTTCGGAGCGAGTTGAACGTTGCCGACAGGTTGGCTCTCTCACCCACTGCTGGCTGGGGCATCCCGGGAGGCGCCGCTCGCTTCATGGGGGTAGCCGTGGCGAAATCCTGTGAGAAGACGTCGTTTTCCTTGTCGAGCATCTTGAAGCGATGTCGAGGAGGGAGCATGACGGGCGGTGCCGTCTTTGACGAGTTGGCAATGGCCATTGCTTCCTCCATGTTGCGGGGCGCTCGTGTCTCGGCCTTCATGGAAAAGTCGTATCGAACTGGCATCCCGGGCTCCAGTCTGGCCTTGCCCTCGAAAGGTTTGGTGGGCATTGCGGGTCGAATCTCCTGATGATACCGCGCGTCGTCGGCGACGGCATTGAGAGGAGTGCCTTGGCTTCGGACGGTCCTCAGCGGCTTCGGCTTGGGCGCCGAGGTCGCGGCTGTCACGAAACTCTCATTTATCAGGTCCGAGTCGTCGGCATCGCAAGGCTGTGCTGAGTTGCCCTCCTCCTGAGCCACTGTCACCTTCTGGGTCTTGTCCGAACAGAATGACGCCGTATCGTTAAAGGCGTCTATTTGGCTGTGCAGCTCCCGAATGATGCGCAGCGGCGAGGCCGATGGTAGGCACTCCTTACTCTCGGCTTCAGGGGCGGAGACACTGTCTTCCACAGCTTCGTTGGATGCCTTGGCCTTTTTTGGCTGGAAGAAGTCGGTGATCTGCATCTGCCGGGCGGGTGCCTGCTGAGATGATGCGTTTCCTGGAGATCCGGTGGGAGTCGATGGTGAGTAGTTTGCCTTCTGAGGCGACTGCTTCTCTGGGAAACAGTCAGGGGTTGAGACTCGTGCTTCCGGGCCGAGACTCTCTGTCGGTGCAGCTGTCGCTTCAGTAGCCATGTCGGATGTGTAGCTCTCGGTGGCATATTCCTGTCCGTACTGGGTTCCAAGCGTGGGACTCTATCCCACATCTGGTATGAGGTTGGAGCGCAGGGCAAAGTTGGTCAAGTGCTCCGGGTCGGGCATCCGCGGGAGAATGATGGACATTCTCAGCGGCGAATGGCGCCTGACGGTAGGCAGAGGCGGCAGAGGTCTGGCGGGAGGCGCCGTCGTGGGCGGGGCCTTTTCCGCGGCCGCCCTCCAGATGTTCGGAAGTTCAATAGCCTGGTCGTCGGAGGCGGTTGTCTCCTGGCCATTCACGGGAGAAGGAGGACCGGACGAAATTCCAGAGTTGAAAGAACCATGCAGGGAATATTCCTGCTGAGAAGACCTCTCCTGAAGATGACTGGCCTCGCCTGGAGATGGCATGGTTCCGGAGCTGCGCGGAGTCTGATCCCGCAGAGAACTTGACGTACGTACCGGCTGTCCGCGATGGAAGCTAGTGATGCGCGAGTCGCCTGAATGAATTGAAGCGTCGTCAGCCATGTCGTCTTCGCCATTCTTCATGCTCGCTGGGCCGGTGGATATAGTCTCCTCGGACATGGTGGCCTGCGGGAGTGCGAGTTCTCCCAGGCTCGAGGCTTCGTGTGGAGAACCCTCAGAGGAGTCGGCACCGAGAACTACCCGCTCCGAGGCTTCAGAAGTTGCGTAGCTGTCGCTGTCGTGGCAGTGTTGGCCGGATTGATCGGGGGAGAATCCGCTGGTGTCGCCGGAACTGTGTTCGCCAGAGTCATTCGGCGCCTGGGTAGGCAGGTCTGCGCGGCCGATTACCAGGGGGCCGCTGCTGGAAGCGAATTGCCTGGGCACACCGCTCGGGATCTTGGGGAGGATATAGAACTTTTCGTGATTCGGGGTGTAGAATGCTCGGAGCTCTGGGCGCTCAACTTGACACTCCCTGCCTTCGCGGTTGGCGATGGATTTGCTGATGAGGTAGGTGCGGGCGTATTCCATGGGCGAGAGCCGCGGTGCTGTGATGTGAAAGATTGGTGGGTCCTCAGCACCGGCCCGCAGAAACTCGGGAGTTTGAGTCGATTGCCGTGGGGATATCCGTGTATCTCCTTCATGAGATTGAGTCTGGTTGTCTTCCTGGACGTTGTACAGCTGGTTCTGGTCCGCCGATGAGCCAGACGAGCGAGAAGCCGAGTTGGACGAGCTAAATGATCCCCATCCAGGTGTGGATACTGCGACAAAGGAAGTGCAATCGAGGGGGCGAGATATTTGAGTCTTGTCGAAGCCCTTTGTCCTCTTGGATCGCAGGGTTGTCGCGGTGGGGGTTGCCTGACGACGGAGTGCGGAAATGGAACGGACGGATCGAAGACGATAAGAGGTCGAGGGCCGCTCAGGAAGATCAGGCGTCTGGGGAGAAGGGGTTTGGCGGTTCTCTTGGTTGAATGGCGAGCTTCGTTCGATGGGCTTCGAGGAGCTCCGGAATCTCGCCCAGGACTTAACCTTGTGAAGAACGTCCGTGCCTGAGGAAGACACCGATGCCGAGGCGGATCTCAATGTCTTGTTCAATGAACCCGAGGACACTTCTGATGCAGCTTCTTCTGCGTCGGTATCGTATTCAAAGTACGTGTCGCGGCTCTTCAGCTCCTTCGGGAGAATGAGGCCAAGCTCGGCCTGCCTGGTGATGGAGAGGCCGGTCAATTCGGCTAGCGGATGTTGATGAAACTCGCTGCGAGAGGCGTCATTGGGGTAATTGAGGATATCAGGCTCGTCATAGTCGCCAATCCAGCCGCAAGGATCTGTCTTGGCTCCGGAGATCTCACGTCCCGGGAAGCCTCGCAGGAGTTGTGTGGGGATATCGGGGAGTGTGAGTGAGGTCTGGTGCTGGTGTGACTTGGGCCGACGCTTATCTCCTGAAGCCAAATTGGCTGCCTGTGGAGTTTCCATCTGCAGTGGGGTTCGCGGTCAGTTCGAAGCTTTTTTGTTTGCCCTTGATGCAAAGCCATGGGAAAACTCATTGAGGAGGCCGCAGCCCCGTTTGGAGGTAAAGGAGGCCAGCCTTGGAAACGATCCTGTCGAAGAATAAAGCAATGCGACTAATGAATGAGGACACTCAAGAACTGATGCTGAATTTGCGTATGTGACTTGTGCAAAAAAGCTCAGTGGTGGTTGAGGGAGTGATTGATCGCTCGAGGGTAACGCGTTTGAAGGGAAAACAGATTGAGGAACCGTTCAGGCTTAAGGAAACTTGGCCGAAGATGCACCTTTCCGGTGCCAGGGAAGGCACGAAAGTCGAATGTGAACGTCGATGCCTTGTTTGCTATTTGCTGCTGATATCAACCTGACCCCTCAGCTTGGAAGTTAGAGACCTTGACGCGTTGAGCTCCTTCCCAAAGACTGACCTTTGAGGTGCAAATACTCACGGCAACCCTCCATCCTCCACACCCTCCATGAATCTCTGCATCATTGCAAAATCATCAATTACCACTCCTACAGCTACCCAAATGCAAAGATGTCGCCACTGCCCTCGTCAAAACGGGCATCTCGTCCTTCACCATTGGGGCGTCGTGGAAAGCAGCTGTCGTCTGGTGCTGCACTTGTCGCCCGGCGTCTGTTTCCTCCCACCAGCCCCACCCACTCAAACAGAGCTAGCGCCACAACACAGAGCAAGCCGCGAAAAGAGCGGACCCAACTGAGCAGACATCGACGTCCCGAAAACGCGACGCGACACAAAGTTTTGAAGAGGTTATCCCCCACCATCGCCAGCCCCCAAGCGGCCGAGCACACGACCATGGCCCCCGTCAATTCGGACAGCGCTCCCGCGGTCAACGGGCGGCGTTTCCGCATCAAGCGCTCGCCTCGCAAGATCATCGTGCGGCCCGAACCCATCAGCTCCGAGTCCGACGACGACGACGACACCAAAAACAGTTCGGACGACTCGGCCTCCAAAGGCGTCGCCGACTCGTCCCCCTCTCGAAAAGCCCCTGGCGCTGCGAAGAAGACAGCCCTGGAATCAATTGAGGTCAGACCTGCCGCACCTGCCGCGGATGCCGAAAATGCGAGCAAGGACGGCACCAGCGGTGAAGACGAAAGCGAAAGCGACAGCGGCAGCGACGATACTTCGAGCTCTGACTCTACTTCCGACTCCGAGTCCGAGTCTGACTCTGACGATGTTGAGAATGAGGAAGACGAACAACAATCCGTCCAAGCCGACCAAGCCCGCGAACAGGCCCGAGCCGTGGCCGCTGAGGCACTTGTCAGCTTGTCGAGCGCCAATTCGACCCCCGGAGCCGATGACAAGGTGATCGCGAAAATCAACGGGGCTCTGTCAAAGACACAAACTCCTGTGGTCAGCCCCGGCTCGCCGGACAATGCCAAGACCCGAAACACCAGAGCCACTGCTACTCGGAAGAAGGCACAGCCACCTGTCGAGATACCGCCCCCAAGCACCCAACGGGCAACCCGCAGCTCAAGCGCCGCGTCCAACATTAACATTAGCAAGGTGGCCACCAAACTTGCCGAGACTCGCAAGAAGGCGCCGGCCATTGTGGCTGCCATGCTCGCCGATGCCTCTAGCGCTTCCAGCTCGAGCTCAGAGTCCAGCGGCGATAAGGACGTCGTTGCACCCCGACAGCTTCGGAAACGGACGCCTCTTCCTGACGCCGCTCCGCCAAGCAGTCAAAAGGCAATGCCCAGCTCGAGCTTAGCAGCCAACGGCGGCAAGGGCGCTGCTCGCAAGAAGGCACCAGCCATTGTGGCGGCTCAGCTTGCCGATGTCTCGAGCGCTTCCAGCTCGAGCTCAGATTCCAGCGGCGATAAGGACGTCGCTGAACCCCGACAGCTTCGGAAGCGGACACCTCTTGTTGACGCCGCTCCACCAAGCGGTCAAAAGCCACTTCCCTCAAGCTCCGCAGTCAATGGTACCCAGGTAGCAACCAGGAGCAGGAGTCCTCGCAAGAAGACGCCGGCGGTCGTGGCCCCTTCAATTGCTGATACCTCCACCTCCTCCACTTCCAGCGAGTCCAGCGAGTCCAGCGCAGATTCCAGCGGCGATAAGAGCGTCGTTGAAAGCACTGAGACTCCGAGCCGAGAGGACACACCGGTTGTCGAGGCTGCTGCACCTAGCAGCTCAAAAACGCGCCCTGGCTCGAGCTCCCAAACCAACGGCATCAGGGGACCCGCCAAAACAACTAGTCCCCGCAAGAAGGCGCCAGCGGTCGAGGCCGCTACAGCTACGGATGCCTCCAGCTCGGAATCCAGCGACGATAAGGTCGTCCAGGAGATGGGCGCGTCGCAAAAGAGGTCACAGTTGCTCGCAGCCGCTGCCTTGGCGGTCTTGCCACGCTCTGTGACGCCTACACCTGCCCCTGCAGCTTCAAACCGCAGCGGTCGAGAAGCGGAAGTCGTGGTTGCACCTCCTACCCCGTCGGAAGACGATATGGAGATTGATGTGCAGGGTGACGAGTCGGTCGACGACGTGGACGAAGACTCGGTCGACTCTAAGAACGACGAATCGGTTGTTGCCAACGATCACGAAGCGACCGACGTTGAGGAAGAAGAATCAGTCGACGTCGAATACGAAACGTCGGTCGACGCTGATGACGTACAGCTAGTGGACGCCGAAGATGCTCAACCGAACGGGCGTCGCGAAGAATCTGCAGACCTCTCCATGTCTCAAGGCTCCAAGCGTAAGACTGGCCTTCCCTCACGCTACCTCTCTCACGCTAACAATTCAGACCTTGGGACACCTAGACCTGCCACCAAGCGCAAGGCCCTACCAAACAAGAGATCAAGCGCCGAACGTCCTGCGAAGAGGCGCCAGGTTGAGCCCGCCAGCAGCAGCCGCCGCCGTGAGGAAGTCGACGAATCACCCTCGAATACCTCTAGATCCGCCGAGGACCAGCTGCTGGAGGAAACGGCAGCAACGCCAGTGCAGCCATCAAGGCAAAAGTCGAAGCCGACCTTCAAGCAAACACCCATGGGCTTCAAGACCAGGCTGGCGAGGACTCCTGCATCTGCCGCCTCCTCATCGAAACAGACACCCAAGTCTGTCCCCTCCTCGTCGAAAAAGACGCCCAAGTCTACCGCGGCTCGGTCGAATCGGGCCAGCTTGACACCGAGAACGCCCAGGAGTTCCAGCTCTTTATACAGCCTCAACGCGCATGAGAAGAAAGCACTCTCGGACGCCGTGGAGAAATGGAGGCTGGACAACGACATGAGCTCTACGGAAGTCAACGATCTCGTGCAAGAGAGGATGCCGGTGGGCAAGCCAAACTGGTCGGAACAGCCGACGGTGCACAAGTTCTGGGAAACGGTCCTGGGAGCGGCATCCGGCAGGCAGCGAGACACGGCCATCAAGCACTGTCGGGCGATATTCCACAACTTCGCCTCCCTCAGCGGCAAGTTCACCGAGCAGGAGGATGAAGAGATTGTACGCCTCGTGGAGACGGGCGGACGAAATTGGGCAAAGTGGTCAGTCGTCCTCGACAGGCCAGCAACGGCGATCCGCAAGCGGTACGAAAACTACCTCATCTGCAAAGACAAGATGAAGACGGGACCGTGGAGCGTACCCGAGACGGAGCATCTGAGAGAGCTGGTCGACGAATTCACGCGGGAAAAAGGTGCCGGGGAGCGCATCAACTGGGTGCAGATCAGCAAGCAGATGGGCGGCACGCGGAGCCGACTGCAGTGTCTGCAGAAGTGGCAGAAGCTCGGCGATGCCTAAGGACTGGCCGGGACACAAACGGGAAGGGAGGGAGTTGGGACGACACGGCGTTGGAGCGGTGATACCCCGATGTATGGGCTTGCGATTTTTACTACCTGTGAGAGTGTGGCGTGGCACCTTGTCAATTGTCGGACACGACGGGACCCTGAATCAAGAGTGTGGATTATGCTATGGTGCCGCGGCGGTCGGTGCAGACAGGACCCCGACAGTGGATGCTGTGGAGACGAAACCGAAGAGGGCACTGGAGAGGCGGAGACGATGCCGAGGCGCTCGCAATCCAGCCGAGACACGTCTGTTTTGCGTGTTCCCGCAGGCTCCCGCGGCGTCGAACAGAAAGCGAGCGCCGGTGCTAAATACTCTAGTACTGTAGTAAAAATAGTGTAGCAGGCAATTAACATTGATTCAGTCAGTCATGCACAGCACAGCCTCGGCAAACACGACGACGGGCGACGGGTTCGCAAACACGGGACCTAGCATCTCCCGCCGCATTGAAATCTGTGCATGGCATGTGCCGTGCAACGCGAGAACGATGGAAGGTCAGGGGACTGGCAGCGCTTGGCGAGCCGTGGGCACGGCTCGCAGGGATCTTGCGGCATAACCGCCACTTTCAGCCGGTGGACAGGTCGGTGAGACGTGACGGAAGCCTGAGCGTAGGTACCTGTCAATCCGGTCCGGTCCACTGACGAAACTGGTCCTGACTACTGTCGGACTTTTGCCGACACAAGTCGCACTCGCAAGCCGCAACCTCGCAAAGAAACTGCTGCTTCTGCTGCTGCTAATGCCCCCGATCCACGCGGTGACCGGAGTGGCGAAGGATCGTACCTAGGTGGTGTGGCTGGGCTGCCGATGCCAATCTGATGGACAGGGATGGCGTATCTTATCGAGTCGGTTGGTTCGAGAATGGATGCGAACCCGCATGCTTCGCCCAGCCAACAGCTCGGGTTTGCGTCGTGGGCAGACGCGTCACCTCGGGTTCCCGTGGCATGCCCTAGTCATATGTCCCTCGGAGGGTTTTCAGTTTCTTTTCCCCAGGGGCAAAATAGAGAGGGGCGCGCGAGAGCTAAAAGTTGAGCGACGAGACCTCGGTGAAGGGTAGTGTTGTGGCCCTGTGGGTGTTCGTCTGGTTCCTGTTTCAAGCAGTCCTGGCAGTGGGGAGGGGGGCGAGAGGAGGGGATTAAACAAGGAAATGAGCGGAATATTGTAGCGCTGGTTCCTAGCAGGTTCCTAGCAGCGCAGACCAGTGTCGTCCCCCATCCCCTGCATGAGCGCAACAATCCATGATGATGGGCGGCGCGCACCTTCCGCCTTTGGGCAAGGTCGCGCCGTGTCTTTTGCTGTGATTCGAGGAGAAAAATCAGGGGTCCTGTCCAAGTGGGGCGAGAACCCATTTCTTGTGACCCGCTTCTTTTCGTTGCTGTGCTTGGCTTGGCTTTTGCACAGCCCATGGGACCGGGGG
>JACAFV010000174.1:4384-56115 GCA_014635975.1 Plectosphaerella sp. P0831 | reverse complement strand
AGATTTACTTACCGGGTTAGTAGTAGTTATAAGGGAAAGAAATTTCGATAAATAAATCTAGGGGGGCGCTAGGATTAATCTAGCGGCGTATAGCGCTAAGCCCGATTAGGGATAGCCTACTCTAACTAACTACTCAGAGGCCGCCAAGGCACGTAACTCTAACGTAACACTAATCGCGCCCGAACGCCCTAGGCGTCTACCTAGATAAAAAATCGCATAAGCAGATATCGAGATATAGTCTTCCGTAATTAGGGCTGAAGCTAGATGCTTGTTTTGTCGAACTAGATTACCTGCCGATTGAGACGCCTGCAGATGTGATCCAGTCATGACCCTGGGTTCTGGCCCCTGACTGGAGAATCCTTCGAGCGTTGAGCATGAAGATTGGCTACATGAACGAGAGTGAGATGAAGAACACGACAATCTCCCATTTGCCCCGATGATCACATTTGGACAACTGGCAGGGGTGCCCCAGTACATCAGGTCAGGGCCGTCGACGATCCATCTTTCAAATTTCTCACTCCTTTTGTCACCCAGCATCATCACGTCCAAGTCGCACAGCGCCGAGCGATTCTGTGGCCCATCGGCCCCGAGCAACCATGTCGTATATCCTTGCCCTCCCAACGCCGATTCGCTTTAGTCAGTGGTATAGCGGCTATGGCTATGTTTTCAACAGCACCTCTGTTGATGCTTGCACCACCAGCCTGGCGGCCTACCTGGCCGACTACCGCAACTTGCAGACACACACCTGCGACGCCCACCTCGACTGCATCCTCGAAAACACCTCCGAGAGCCTGAAGGCCAAGATGTCATCGGCGGCCATCTTCCTCGGCGTCCTCCCAGCCATGCTGTCCATGCTGGGCCCTTCCATCTCCCAGCTCTCGCTTCTCTCGGTTCGCCGGCCATTACTGTCCGTACTCATCGCAATGAGCGCTGGCGGGTTTTCCGTCGACCGTCTCTTCACGATTGATTCGCCCGCACATATCCTTGCCGGTGTGCAAGGGGAAAAGCTCGTTCCACGCATTCGGAGCACGCACTGGGGTGTACTCGTCAGTCTGATTGAGTACCTCCTGGCTTTGGCCTCCCTCTTCAACATCTTGCACCTATCCACGCGCCTGGGGGACCGCACCATCATGAGCTTCAAGTGCACCATCTACTTCCTGCCACTACTCTGGGTCTTCTCCTTGACCTTTGTCTACTTGGTGGTCGCGGTGCCTTTCCAATTCTCTGTTGTTGCCAGACATTTACGCGGGAACATCGCGGCCAGCGATGCCCGGAGCATTGACTCGGGTCCGCAGGGGGCGAGCGACGACTTCCAGCTTATGCCGCTCCGCGACCGTGGAGCAACCGCGTACAACCCCGGTGCCAATGTCATGGGAGACGAGACCAAGTCTCCAAAGACAACTGGCGCCCGCAGCCTCATTATGCGCGAGTTAACGACGAGCGTATCCCGACGGCCAACAATGAGGGCGGACGACATGCCCGAGTTTGAGACGTGGATGGCGGCCCTGCTGAACATTGCCACCTTCACCTTGGCGATTCACATCATTCTTGGGACCTGCTGGTTCTCATCGATCCTTTTCCTGAGCCCTGGCGATGCCATCAACATCATGCTTCGCTTCTTTGGATCGGCCATGGTGTGTCGGCTAATCGTCGCGGTGGAGTTGGCAGGCATGAAGGCACATGAGATGAGCTCGCCGGGGAAAGAGCAGCGAGCGCCAGCAACTGAACCGCTGCGCTACGAGACTCAAATATTCCCTGGGTCGCGGCCATATCCGGGGACGTAAATTATTACTTACCGAATTTCACACTGTCTACTCATTAAAGAGGTTGGAAGTCTCAAATCCTTTAACCAGCACATGTAGCCTTCATGATGTCCCGCCTACCGGTGCCCAGGCTCACAGATGGTACCTTGAGAATGGGACCTCACAGGGGTGTGTCTGGAGATGGTGACGCTTACTCATCTCTTCACCCCTACCTACCTGATCATTTGAACCCCCTGGATGACGACTTGCTGCCTTTCTCCCGCGCTTCGAAAGTTCTGCCGAGGAACATCACCCGGGAGCAATACATCATCTCTCGCCAAATTCCACAGGAACCATGCGGTGGATTTATGAGTTCGCCCCTATTGTCACGGCCGAACCGGAGGCGGGGTCCCCTGCAGCTTTTTCGGAAGACGAGTTCGTTCGGCTTTGGAGCGACATGTACGCCCTCCTGATCCGGCTCAACTACTGGCGGCGCGAGGAAGTCATCTTCCCCCGACTAGGAAACCGGTCGCCACGCCAATCTCGACAAGCAGCATCTGTTAGGCGAGCTGGGCATGAGTCCCGATGCCGTTTGTCTCGTCGAGCGGCTGCCGTACCCCCGCCTCGGCAGCCGGGGCGACAGGCAGATTTACGCCGAGGCCCAGACCCTCAGCTACCTGGACGCGAACGACATCAAGGGCGGCCGCGATCCTCACGGAATGACTGAATCGTATCCCGGAGCCGGCGACTCGCCCGTCAGCGGGCTCTACCTGCTACCGCACGATGTGGCCCTAACCATCCCTTACGAGGGCGAGGGCTCGACCTGGATCCTGGACATCAAGCATAGCAAGCCCCCCCTGATCTTGAGAAATATCGTGCTATGCTGATTCAACCCCTAATCAGACGCCTTCCGGGTCATCTGGGGCATGGTCGAAAGACCAGACAGAAGCCGCCTCCCGGAAGACGCCACCCTCGAGAGGCCCGACGACGAGTGCCACTACAGGAACTGGCAGATGGTGCATGCACCGACGATGCTGAGGCGCTGGATTGAGGAGCTCCTAGATTGCAGCATGGTGCCAAGCTCTCGTGGGTCATCTTTGCAGTTCTCCTGGGTGAGTGTCTCTGGTGTTTCTTCTTCCTCTTCCGACAATGCATTCCACATGTTCTCCAGGCTGACGCAGATGATGAGACAGGAAATCGAGGGTCAGATCATCGGCAAGGCCCTTCAAAAGTACGGCTGGCCACACAACTTTCGCGAGGAGGACTGGGCCCGTGACTGCGAACAGATCTTCAACGCAGCATATGACGTGTCGGCTCGGTACGAGGAAGACTTTGATCCGTGGAAGCACGGTGGAGACAAGAAAGAGGTTATTGGAAGATGGCAGGAGGACCCTGACTTGATTCCTGATATTACACTGGACCCTTTGTAGAGGAGTGTCGCAATTGGCGTAGGGTGATGCTGACATAGTCAAAGATATGGCATGGGACGCATAGTAAACACACCAAGACCCGGAAGTACATTGAACGAATGTAATTTGAAGGATTAGCTCGTCAAATAGGGACCCTCCGCCTGCCAAACCCACCTTTCCAGCTGTCAATGATTACCACGATCCCATGTAGCAACCTCATGCGTCCCTCTCATAACCCCAACTCGCCCGACCTAGGGCCAGACCATTTCAACGGTTTGGACTCGACCAGTCCAGTCCTGAGACTCCGGACAAATGCAACCCCGACAACTATACCCCTTTTGGTAACTAAAAAATAGGTCTCCCTGTCTGGATTATACTCCCCGTATCTCANGGGCCAGACCATTTCAACGGTTTGGACTCGACCAGTCCAGTCCTGAGACTCCGGACAAATGCAACCCCGACAACTATACCCCTTTTGGTAACTAAAAAATAGGTCTCCCTGTCTGGATTATACTCCCCGCATCTTAGTATATACCGCGTGAGCCACAGCCCCAACAAGGAAAGGTCAGCGTATTTACTAACCAGATCTAGATAGAATAAGTCGTCTACAGAATCCAGGAAAACGTAGGATTCTGTCCCTTCATTCTGTTCATCCTGATTCTCGCGGTCTGGCGGGAGACGCGCGGGGAGCTCCCTCACCCATCTACATCACCAGCAGGTAGAAGTAACTATACCAGCGTACACTAAAAAACGCCATTATTTCATTAAATAGTCAGCCAGATATATAGCTATACTTCTGATAGACGCTACTATCCAGTAGAGCCGCGGACCACCGACCCCTCCGCTCATCACCGCGTCAACGGCGGGACTCTACCGCTCCTAACGATAGCACCGCGACAACGAGATACGCTTCCTACGAACAGGCGTCGGACAGGGGCTTCAAAATGCTACGGGTCTTAGGGTCGGACTACATAGGCTGTACGGATAGCTGCGTGGCGCAGAAATCCGTATTAATTCCGACAGCGCAGCTGATCCAGACTACTGAAATGGTCTGGCCACTAGTCGGAACTCCTTCATCCCCAGACCACCAGCCGTCAGCACCGACCTTCCGTCACGGAAGCACTGCGATGACATTCATTAGCGCTCGTATCCCATCTGTCGCGTCAGATAACAAAACGACCGGACTTACCTGAACCACCAGCCCTCCTGTGTTCCCGTCCCGCCCCGGTCGCAGCGGCTGATCATGGCCGTCACGAGTTCGCCGCACTTGGCCACCGACAGGCTCGTCCCGATTCCAAATTCATTACGAGCCGCGAACTTGATCTTGTTCGTCCCAAAAGGCGCGACAAAGCAGCCCCTCTTGGTCTGCGCTGTCGCGAACCCGCCGCTGCCGTCGCCGCTCGAGTTGCCGTCGCACCACTCGGCCGCCGCGCTCAGCGCCCTCGCCTTGTTGTCGCCCCAGGTCTTATTGGGCAGCGCCGACGCGCACGTAGTGGCTGTCGTGGGCTGGAACCCGATAGTCCGCACGCATACGTGCGCGCCGAGGTGGAGGGTCAGGCACGAGGGGCCCACGGATCTGTTCCAGGTGATGATGCGGCTGGCTGCGACGCCATTGGCGGCCCCGATCCTGACGCAGGTGTCGCCTGACGCGACCTTGTGGAAGCGGTCGCAGTTGCTGACGATGCCGGGCTGCGTCGGCGTGGGTGTTGAGATGCCGTTGCCCCGGGTGGTCGAGGTTGTCCTCGTCGTCGTCGTCGTGGGCCGGGTCGTCGTTGTGGGAGCCCGCGTTGTCATTGTCATGCCGATTAGCCCGACGCAGACGTTGACGTTAGCCCAGAGGCCGTTGCATGAGGGCCCGACGGCCTCGTTCCACTCGTAGAGCTGCTGCATCGTGATTCCGTGTGCAGTCGTGATCTGGTCGCACGTCTCTCCTTCTTTGACAAAGTAGAAACGGGCACAGTTTGGCGTCATGGGCGGCCGAATCGGTGTGGGTGTCGTGATCCCGTTGCCAGAGGAGGTCGTTGTCGTCCTTATTGTTGTTGTGGTACTCGAGCGTGTCGAAGTAGTCGTTTTTGTCGTGGTGATGACCGGCGGCAGGGGTTCCTCTGGCTCACCCACAGCCTCATGGCAGTAGGATCCACCAAGTTGGAGGCCGGCGCAGTTAACACCAATTGAAGGGTTCTGTCTCGTACCATCAGCTTGATCGTGCCCGTGGTAACATGGAGACATCAAATCATACGCACCCATCTCATAAAGTCCTCAATGGTGATCCAGCCGCTGTCGAGGATCTGGGTGCATGTCTGACCCCCCTCGTAATTGATCCACCACGTGCAGTGAGGAGTGGTATTTGGGTCAAAGGGGAGTAGAGGTGTGAGACTACGGGCCAGGATGCAGACAACAGCGGATTCCAAGAGCAGAGCTTGCGTGGACAGTCTCATGGTGAACAAAGATGAGAGACGAAGCGGGGGCTTGTTGTGCTGTTGATCGCAGCTGTCGAGAGCGACTACCTACTGAGCTACAGCCACGGCGCCTCATATAGATGCCGGCTGGACCTAGCTCCAAGCTCTTCTTCCGGGTTGATACCTTCCAGTGTCCCAACTGATATCCAGGCCGAAGCCAGGCCACAGTTCCACCGTCAGCTGACGGCTCATCTAGCCAGCATGCGTCGGATATTGTAGTCCGTGGTTGAGGGGCTGTGAACACCGAACTCAGCTTTGAACCCCCCTTGTCATGGCTGCGACATCAACTTTTGACGCAACCGATATTCTTGGCAGAAAACTCGCGTGGAGGTACTTCCTCATCGAAACTAGGCTGGCTGGTTCCAATAATACACCGAACCATGATTTGGCAGTAGTATACATGCCTGTCCAGGGTCCAGTCAAGAGGGGGTAACAAGACAGGCTGCATGTCGACATGACAAACTCTGCATGATGTCCCCATCTCCTTCGGGCCTCGCCCAAAGAGTTTTGCAGCGATTAGTGAAGTGTCGCCTCTCCACGCCCTTGTCTGTTGGGGGCCACTCCACGTCAATTGTCGGCCCGCTCCTCTGTGCCGCTGGGCCTGCCGGGGTGTCTCTTTTACGCGTATACTCGAATGCTCATGTTCCGTTGCCCGCTTGCCTGCCTGCATCGTGTTACCTCGGGTAAGCCATCGTGTGAATGGCCAGGCAAGCTGCTAAGCAATCTGCCAAGTAAGCTTACATGTATTTTGAGGTGGCACTCAATGAGCCGAAGTGCGGATCTGCTCTCCCCGGGCGGCCTCTTTTGTCCTTCGTCTTCATGTGCATGGTCCAACCTGCCGGGGAAGGGTCACGCCATCTCATGTATGCCAAGAGGTGCTTCACAATCCGGTGGAGAATCGCCACCCTAGTCCGTACAGGCGCCGTGAACATACCTCTGGAGCACCTGATACGAAGGCCGGATTGTTGCGTGATTCCCGAGTTTGTCGTGCCAGTATCAAACTTGTGCGAATATTCTCCTCGCGCGTAACATGAGCCAATGCTGTAAGTACTGTGTACAAGGTGCAGGTTCTCCACGACAAAAACGACGAAGAAACCGACAGAAAGCCTGGAATCTTGGACGTATACGGATTTAGTAGATTCTGAGCAAGAAAGATGAAGCTGTATTTTGAAACCGGTTGCTTCTACGTAGTGTCATCTACAGATGGATGCAGAGCCCCTTGCAACCTGACTGGCATTTTCATTCCACTGTCTTTAACACACCTGCCTCCGATGACTCTTACTCCGCAGTCGAAATAGTCGGAGTCGTTGCTGCCGTAGTAGATGTCGCCAGACGTAGAGCAGCACGCGAAGACGTGGTCGCCCGAGCTGTTGGAGAAAAGGTTGTCGTCACGTCGGGCACATTGGTCCCATTCACGGGGGCGACGCTGGAAAGCAATCTTGTCAAAACGAATTCCGCTGTTTCTGATGCACAGTGACTCACCAGTACGAGCGTCCGACGGCGAGGTTGGAGCATTCGCTGTCAATCGTGGGGTTCATATCTGCAGAGCGTCAGGAATTACGACTTGCGGCGACATCCCCGAAGATACTGACTTCTGAGAACTCGAACTGTGACACCGTATCGGAGCGAAAGCTGGGCACATGTGTCGGTAGCTCCGATGACGTGGAAGAGGCCGCAGTTTCGGATCGTCAGGGCGCGGGGAGGAGCCGTTGGGTCGGGTGTCCTGTTGAGAAGACTTGGTCAGAATCACAAATTCTGCGAAGGGACCTTTGATAATGTCATGCGAAGAACTCACGCCGTCTTGGTGAAGACCGTCGTCGTGGCAATCTGAGCCGTGGTCGGCCTGTACTTGCCGCGATGCGGGCCGAGGCACACCGTGTCATGCCTGAGTACCATGGTCGATGCGGTGAGGCACTTGTTCCAGGAGAGGAACTGGCGCAGGGTGACGTCCTCCAGCTCCGTGTGCACGAGGTCGAAGACGCTGATGAATTTGTCGACGCTCATGGTCTCGCACGTCAGCGGGAGGCATAGCCGCCTGCCTCGGAGAGAGTGGGCGGAGTAATAGTCCGGGGAGTTGAAGCTCCGAAGGCAGGCCATAGGCAGTGAGTTCCTAGCGGCGAACTGCCAGATGAGCTCGTTGTTGTTTTCCGGGAGAACCACCGTGCTGGGGCACAGCCGCCAGTCCGGGTCCTCAATGCCGCTTCCGTCGCCTTCCGGGGGCGGTCTTGATGAACGGCGTGTCAGCGTCAGCCAAGGTAATGCTAACTTCAGTTCTAGGAGGATCGAGGTCAAGATTCTCTGAGAGAGGAACGACGTACAATTCAATGGCGGTGACGTTTCGGTATGGTGTGATGACCGTGTCATCGCCTTTGATGCCGCAGTTCTGAATCATGTTCTCCCAGACCTGCTCGGTCCATTTGCTACAGCATGTAAACCGTCATCAATACGCGGAACAGTTATTTTTTCGAAGGGCAAAAGCAGAGAACTTACTCCCAAAGCATGTGAGACCATTGATTTTCCTGCCCAAGCGCAAATGCTTTCCTGTGAAAGAATTACCGATCGTCAGTGGAGGAAGATCACGGGGGTTTTACTTGATCTGCGGCTTACCAGAAGCAGCGATTGCTCTGGATTTCGAGGGGATACTCGTTCCACGCAAGACTCCTCGGCGCGCCCAGGCTGTGCATGTCTGCCGCCCGAAGCACGGCGCTGCGGTCGCGGAAGTAATCCTCTCCACTGTGCTCGTCGCCGGGGAACATCCAGTCGGGAATCTGACGGTCTTAATTGGGCGCTTCGCCTGTCACTTCGAGGATCCGCTCGTACGTCAAGCACTCTCTCGACTCCTCGTCACGGAGGCACTTGGAAGTGTGCTTGGGCCAGGTGACGCGGCCGGAGGCCTCGAGGTTCGTAATATCCCAGCTGTAGCACGAAGTCAGCGAGCAGTCGACGGAGATGGCCCAGCAGGGGCGACCTACTCGGCCATGGCTTCCTGGCAGAAGCGGCCGCCTGCTGTCTCCCTGAGGCAGAGCAGCTCGGATCGATGCGAGATGACCTCGCCGAGGTCGGAGAACGACACATTGCCCATCTCGAGCGCGACTACATCGTTGGCGCATCGCAGGGCCAGGCGGTCTGCAAAGGCTTGAATGTCCGAAAGGCACGTGGAGGTGCAGAGGGCATCGAGGTTGGACTTGCTCATGGCTGCAGACACGTTAATTTCAAATTAAAACACGAGAGCGCCTGAACACAC
Source organism: Plectosphaerella sp. P0831 (assembly GCA_014635975.1). Taxonomy (NCBI): domain Eukaryota; kingdom Fungi; phylum Ascomycota; class Sordariomycetes; order Glomerellales; family Plectosphaerellaceae; genus Plectosphaerella; species Plectosphaerella sp. P0831. Next base: position 47,261 of record JACAFV010000174.1, on the reverse strand, counting down.
ATACTCAACGCGTAGTCAGGGTACGTCAGACTCTGTACGATGGGCGGGCATCGCAGCTCGGTGTTGAGGGCGACGATGCAGTTGCGGCTGATGTCGGTGTGGACGAACATCTGGGCCTGCTTGCCGTTGAACAGCTGCAGCGCAGCAGCGCTGCCGATGAAGACTGAAGCGAACGTTAGAAAGATAGTCATATTTGCGGTCAAATTTGCTGTGAGCGTGCCGGCCGTACCAGTTAGTGGGCGAGCTCTGCTTCTCCTGCTGGTCATGTAGACTCTCGGACATGATTATAGAACTTCGGTCTTCGGATCTAGCTCGCGCTCTGCCAAAAGCCGAAATCCCGATGCTTCCAACTCAGGGCTATGCCAGGCGGGAGTCATCCATTGCACCCCCCCCTGTCATCACCAGGGTATTCATGCATGCCGAGTCGGGNGGGGGGGGGGGGGGGGGGGGGGGGGGAATCTTCGCCGTGGGAATGGACTGAGCTTGACTTTGGAGAAGGGTGAAGTCGAGACAAGACGGTCTGACCGTCGGCAGAGGTCCCTGGATATCAGATCAGGGGTAAGAACATTTTAGGGCTGACTGCATGTTGGTCACCTCCTGGTCCTGCATGCCGTTGCCGCATAATAATTGGACCTCTTGCCGATAACAGGGGGGAGGGGGTCTCCGTGTGAGCACTCAATCGTAGTCAGATCTTTTCCATACGCGTACAACACATCATCAGCCTCGCTCAGGGTCACGATGCAGAACTTTGCGAATGCTTGTTATCCTGTCATGCACTGACTCCAGACCGCCGATCATGCGCCCTGATTGTCCATCACTTGCCTCATGAGGCTTCCATCTCCGAGATGTGTATTAATCGTCTCATTCGAACCCAGAGCACGGAGTTAACGAAGCTTGTCAGCATGCAAGCCGCTGACTGCACCCCCAGGCTAGAATTTGAGAGTGGGCATGTACTGTCAAGATTAGTCTCCGGGATTGAAGTGAATCTCAAAGTGGTCAAAGAAGAAAGAAACTCCTCGGGGAGAAAAGGCCGAAATCCGAACTTTGCTGGCGTCCAGATAAGTACTTCTGTTGTGAGTGTTTGGTGCCAAAAATGTTCAACACGGAGCCCGACGTGCGTCCGCTCAGAACTCATTCCCTTTTTCGCTTGACATCTCTCCTCTATCCTTCACCATGAGGGTCATCTCTGCGTTACTCGCTCTCGAGGTGGTCGTCGCTTCTCTCGGCGGCGTTCTGGCGCAAGACGGGGGCTGCTCGGCATCATTTCCCTGCGAGGTTGGCTGCTGCGGCCCGTTTGGATTCTGCGGCTTTGGCCCGGATTTCTGCGGCGAAGACTGCCAGGGCACCTGTGATGCCGTGGCAGAGTGCGGACGTGAGTTAAAGCACCTCCATTTCCATCTTCCTATCAACATACTGACACTCGCGTCCCAGAATACGCCCTACCGGAGAACGAGTTCTGCGCCTTGAACACATGCTGCAGCGGAGACGGCTTCTGCGGGACAACGGAGTTGTTCTGTGACGACAAATGCCAGAGCAACTGTGGCACGCCAGAAAGGCCGTGAGTCGTCCCAGCCAATTCATGATCTGACCTCGCCTTCTATCTCTACTGACACGGGGTACTATCAGCTCCTGCGGCGCGGGCTCAGGCACAAGCAATGCCAAGACCATTGGCTACTACGAGAGCTGGGCACTCAACCGCCCTGGATGCCCCTGGGCGCCCGAGGACATCGCCGTGCATCTGCTGACGCACGTTAACTACGCCTTCGCCCTGGTAGGGCCTGATCACCGTATCGCCGCCATGAACAGCTTCGGCCACGCTTTGTACGGGCGGGTTATCGAGATGAAGTCTCAGAACCCTAACCTCCGGGTCTCCATTGCTGTCGGCGGCTGGGCGGCGAGCGGGCCGCCATTTTCCAACATGGCCAGGACGAGCGGGCGCCGGGCTGTCTTTATCCAGTCGGTTATCGACCTTCTTGATACGTACGGGTTTGATGGGATTGATCTCGACTGGGAGTACCCCGTTGCGCCGGATCGTGACGGGGCGGTCGAAGACAGGGAGAACTACGTCCATCTGGTCCGCGAGCTCCGGGTGGCCCTCCCCGTCGAAAAGGAGATTTCCGTGGCCATACCAGCTTCGCATTGTGAGTTCACCAAACGCGCATACTTGAAAGTGTGTCTGGGTCGACGAGTGTGAATGGCTGACAGAGTCAGGGTACCTCCAGCATTTTGATGTGGCCAAGATGGCCCCTCACATCAGCTGGGTGAGTAGAGTCCCAGAGTCTTGCGCTTCAAAACCCATCAAGTTCTTATCCGAGTGAAGCTGCCTCTAACCGTCTACACCAAAGTTGAACGTCATGAGCTATGACATGCACGGAACCTGGGACGGAAACAGCGAGTGGTCTCGACCTGTTGTTCAACCACACACCAACCTTACGGGTAAGCTTGGTTCTCCGCATCACTTCTCGCCAGTGTAGCTGAACTAACAATGTGTGTTTAACAACAGAGATCGACGAAGGCCTTGATCTCCTATGGCACACCGGGATCGACCCTGGCCAGGTCGTTCTCGGACTGGGATTCTATGGGAGGTCTTTTACTCTCGCAGACCCTAGCTGCACGGAACCCATGTGTCCCTTTTCCGGGGGCGCAGAACCTGGTCACTGTATGGACACGGCAGGCGTCCTCTCCAATGCCGAGATCAGGCGCGTTCTTGATCATACCGGCGTCACCCCCGTACTTGACAGAGAAGCTGGCATCAAGTATATCAGCTGGGAAGGCCAGTGGTGAGTCTGGGCCCTCCCCCTTCTTGACACGTATCAGCAGTAGCGAAGACTAACCTAGCCGTGAAGGGTGTCCTACGATGATGCCGAGACGCTTGCACTGAAGAAGAGGTTTGCTAACAACCGCTGCCTGGCTGGTACTATGATTTGGGCGATCGATCTGGACGAACCCGGGTCCCCGACTCTCCATGCGCTCGCCAGGTCCGTCGTTGGAGGCGGCGGCGGCAATGGCAGTGGCGAAGACAGAGGGCCGATGCTGCCAGGAGGTGTCTTCATCAGCGACCTCTCGGTCAATGCTGGCTTGCGACTGAAGAAAGAGGTGAAGGATGAGGCAGGACCAGTAGGTTCTGTAGACCTCTTGATGGGTTGTTGACCCGACTGACGTGTGCTCTCTACTCCAGGTTTCACTTCTGAGCAAATGCAGCAGAGCGGCCATGTGTCCACCTGGTTGGAAGCACTTGACTGGCGCATCGGGTGTGGTGAGTCTCTCCCGGTGATGACGGGCACCTGGTCAACATTCTTCACGGTTGGTTTGGTTCTAACTTGACCCCCAACAGTGGTCTGTCGCAGGCAAAGACCTGGACGAGTGCAGACTGTGGCGCCACCAGAACGTCAGAGACGGCGCGGGCGCCTCCCGTCCCAAGAGATGGCTCTGCGTTCCTGACGACGTCGAGGTCGAGAGCTGCTCCTGGGTTGGGAAACCGCTATTCTGCAACCCGCTTACGGGCCTTTGGTTCAAGACGGGAGGTTGTCCTACGGGCTCGGTGGAACTGGCCAGAGACAACATGCCACCGACGGCCGGTGACTCAGGGCTTCCCGAGTCTTGCTTCCCGGGGACTTTTGCGAGCTATGTATGTGCCCTCTTTCCTGGTGCTGGATACTATGATCCCTCGCTGCATTGACTGGCTGACACACCTGAGTTGTAGTGCTGCAAGAAGGTGAAGATCCCGAATCTACGCAAGCGGTGCGACGATTGGGATCGCGGCAGCCTCTTCCTGGGTGGAGGCGTTGCCGGCTCGCTCAGGATGGACGGCGTCGCCGACAGGATCCGGCGCCGAGGCATGGGCCTCGGGGCCATCTTTTCCGACCCCATGATGCCGGGCATGTTCGACAACTACGACGGCTGCGGCTGATACAACGGCGGAGATCTCGAGTTCTTGAAGGAACTGGGTTACTTCCCAAACAACATACCCGTAGGGAGCGACTACTTCGGCTTGAACGACGACCCGGCGAACTGTAAAGCCACCGTCACCGTACTGACCACAACCAAGACCGAGTCGACCATCGTGACAAGGGTGAGCAACCCCGTAATGACGCCGCAGGCCTGCTTCAACTACGTCTCGGTAGCCAAGAACTGGATGCTCGAGGGGCACAACCCGGCCCAGGCGAGCGATCACCTGCTGTGCCCTTACTCGAACGAAAAGCTGGGCCGGTCCATCCCCGGATTGTGGAACAGGCAGCACAACGGCTGGAGGCACTTGCACCATAACAGAGACAACGCCAATCCCGCAAAATGGGAGTGCCAGCGTGACGAGTATCCTTTCATCCGTTTCATCGGAGCCCCGAACACCAGGGTCCAGTACATGCGTCTGTAAGTCACCAGCAGGACTCATCCTACGCTCTTGGACCCTCGGTCTGTCATCATGTAAATTCAGGTTACTGACAAACGTGCGCCCTGTCTTAGGCTTGACGGGCAACAGAACCACGCCGCAGGGACGGACTTGGTCAGGGGCGTGTGCCCAGAGACGATCCAGTCGACCGTGTCCACGGAGGTCACCGTCGATCGCAGCAACATCTGCTGGGAGACGCCCTTCACCACCAAGACGCAGGTCGTCCTGAGTATCGAGTACTCGCCATGGGACGACGACTGGGACAACACGGCCATCTACGACGACCACCTGCGCGAGAACGGCTGCCTGCCCCAGGTCCGCCACGACGACCCAGGCTATGCCTTGCTGACGCAGGACCCGTGGTACGCCACCGGCAGGGGCAGCTCTTCCGACTCGGCCCTCTACCGGTTCGCCCCCGCCGTGAGCATCACCCAGGGCATCACGCTCCCCCGCGCCGCCGGGCTGGAGATCTCCTTCGACGAGGACGCGGGCGTCGGTGTTGTCAACGAGCGCAACAGGTCGCGCCGCGCGACGCCCGAGGAGCTCCGCGAGCATTTGGGCATCCTGCCGTGCCTGTCCCCAGGTTGTGTGGACGAGATGGAGGCGCTGGGTATCGACGTCAACGGGAGCCCTACACCCAGGAGGACGGAGGCTAGCGCCACGGTTGACCCGAGGAGGATGGAGACGGAGGGCTCGTCCACGTCGCCGAGCCGGGAGCACATCGGCGAGCCCGACCTTGCGGTTATCACGAGCGCGCCCGCGGCCGAGGTCGACATGGTCGTGCCGATGTCGGTGGCGTGATTCTTGCGGCGAGTAGCCATGATAAAGTGGCCCCAAGTGGGTACCAGTATTCGAATTGAATTGGACGAAAAGTGAAGCCCAACATGGATTTCGTCAGGGGACCCAGATGAAACAGGTTATTATTGCTCAGGGTGAGTTGTTTAGGTACATACGACCATACCCACCGGAGAACTCGGGATCCCGTCCGCTCTCCCATAGATAAGCCGGTGAGGGCTGGATTAGTAGTTGGGTCGGTGACGACCAGCGAATACCCGGTGTTGTATGTTTTTTTTCCCTGCTGCTGGCTACTGTTTCTATTTCACCCAAGATTTATTTCCAACAGCGCCATCTTCATGGTTGCTATCACTGTCCCATCGTTCTGTGGCCGGCTTCGTGAAGCATGGCAACCGCAGGGCATAACATCGTTTTGAGCCTCACGATTGACAAACACTTTCCGCGATCTGGTTGCCGGCAAACCGATTGTAGGGGACCGATTCAGTGGATAATCCAACTTGGGATAACCGAAACGCCGGCTAGCCCAAACCAGCACCAGTCCCCTAATCGTGGCCGGCGGCGCTACCCCGCTCGTCGGCGCTCTACGCATGAAATCCAGTCCATAATTAGCATCGAGTCCTTGTAAGCCAATTGCCGGTCTTGAGTTGCTTCTACAGACGTTGAACAAGATATCATCACAGCAGAATGTCCCACCAGACCCTAAACACAATGCAGGCGTGGCGAAAGCACAAAGGAAATCCAAGACCTGTAGGTTCCTTCCAGGCAAAGCCAGTCGACAACTCGAACATGGCTGGCCATTGCTGACATTTGACCAGGTTCTCGAAGAGATACCGGTACCCGACGTCACACCAACTGGAGCTCTTTGCAAGATCCTTGCTTCAGGAGGTATATTACTTCCTAGGTACATGAGGTAGTTTGCATCAAGACTTACAAGGCTTGCTTAGTTTGCCGCAGTGATCACTCCTTAATCACCAATGAGAAGCAGGCTTCTTGGTTTCAGAAATCATTCACACTGGTAAGAGCCACACCCGACAGCGATGCCACACGTCTCCGCTAACTATTTTCAGGGACATGAAGGCTGCGGTCAGATCGTGGAGCTAGGGCCACAGGCTCAGGACTCCGGATTCAAAATTGTAAGATGTCGAGGTACTTCCAAACATACCCACATCTCAGGAGCTGACGCTGCGAAAAAAGGGGGATGTAGTCGTTCTCCACGCAGTCCCTGGCTGTGGCTCAGCACATTGTGACGAGTGCTCTCGTGATCTCGCTCAGTTGTGCGAAAAGGGTCATCATTCTGGTATTGGCCAAGACGGATTCCATGCAGAATACGCCGTGGTTGACATCCGTGGACTCATCCATTTGCCGGACAAAGTCACCTACGCTGAGGCAGCTGTCTCGACGGACGCCGTTGCAACGGCGTACCATGCTATCCTTCGGCGTGCGCATGTCAACAAATCTGAGACCGTTTTTCTGTTCGGTCTTGGGGGCCTTGGCTTCAATGCTCTGCAGATCATCCTGAATATCGGGGCTCGGGTCGTGGTGTCTGACATTCGACAGAAGCTTCTCGACAAAGCCGTAGCTCTTGGTGTTCCTCAGGGAGATATTGTCCCCTCCGGCGACTCTGTACAAGACTTTGTTGCAAGTAACGGCATCAAAATTGACACCGTCTTGGACTTTGTGGGTACGCACCAAACATTCGAGGACGCGCAACATATTGGTACGTTCTATCGGCTGCTTTTGAACGGCGACATTGCTCTTGCGGCATGTGCTGACATTAATCTGGAATAGTCCGGAGAGGAGGAAAATTGCTCTGCATTGGGAGTCTGGACACCGAAAACACGATTCACATGAAGATTGGAACGCGAAAGAGGCTCGAATTTATCTTCTCGTACGGAAGCCAACCGACAGATGTTGAAGAGGTGCTGGAGCTTATTGCACAGGGAAAAATCAAACCGCAAGTAGAAACCGGCCCACTGGGCGACTTCTCTAGGGTTTTGGATGAACTTGTGGAGGGCAAGGTAGAGTCGCGGTTTGCTTTGATTCCATAGTTCACTGCAGCCATGTTTCGGTTCTTGGTTGGTAGGCCCCTTTACAATCATGAATCTCACCGGTCAATTTCCAGTCTCAGAAAGACTGAAAACTACGGGTATTTTTCACCACGAATCAATGATGTTTACAAGCATTTCTCGCTGGCACAAATGAATTCGACATCAATTTGGCGCCCTCTACGCGTTTACACTTGCGCTCTTGTCCATGCCTATGCCCACTGCTGCTGTTGTGCCGGCATCAACGGGTAGAACAACCCCGGTAATCCATCTTGCGTGGGGACTGGCTAGGAATACAACAGCTGCGGCCGCGTCCCAGCCAGTGCCCTCTGTTCCGAGCAGGCTTCTTGCCTTTCGAGTTTCCCTTGCCTGTTCCGACATGCCACCGGCGTACATCATTGGCGTGTACAGCATCTGGCAGATTGTCAGCTCAACCTTGTTGCATACGTCGTCGCTGTGAAACGTACTCCTGGACAAACACAGTTTGCCCTGATTCCGTCTTTCGCATGGTGTGCGGCCATGGCTCTGGTCATATTGACAACGGCACCCTTGCTGGTCGGATAGAGCAAGTGCGGCGTTCCCCCTTTCAAGCCAGCAACGCTGCCCATGTTGATGATGACGCCCTTTTGTTCGCCTTCATTCCGCAGCATTGCCGGCACGGAGAATTTCGCCATTAGAACCATGCTGGACACATTAAGCTCCAGACTAGAAGCCCAGTGCTCCATGTCGACGTCGACTGCTGTTCCTGGAGCACCGGCGGCGCCAACGTTGTTGACGAGTATATCAAGCCTTCCAAATTCCGCCACGGCGAGGTTGACAGCGGCTTCGCAGTCCGATTTCGAAGTGACGTCGCCCTGTGCCGGAAGGCAGCGACCGCGATTGGGTTTTTCGTTGGCCATGTCGGCTGTTTTAGTTGCCCATGATATGTCGCGATCCACACAGACGACGTTGCAGCCTTCGTCTGCCAGCATTATTGAGATTGCCCGTCCGTTTCCGATACCGTCTCCTGCGCATCCTGCGCCGGTGACGATGGCGACCTTGCCGTGTAAGGAGCGCGAAGGCGGTTCTGGTGACATGTGCGACATGATGATAGCTGCAAGATGTAGATTGCACTCGCTTGGGGTTGGATGCTATTCAGTTGAATTGATATTGTCGGCCATCTTATCTGACAAAAGTGCATCTCGAACTGGTATCAATGGGGACACGACTTGTTCACGACAAGTCTCGGTTATCCCAAAAGGGTAAGTCCAACCAAGGACCAAAGTGAATCCCGATGCCGAGGCACCTCGCTGCTGTTGGCCCGACCCAGGGAGACGCGGGGTAGCTATTGAGGCGGGGAACGATGAGAGTCGCCAAAGTCTGGTTCTACAATGAGGGTGTATAGGTCATCTGTGATATTCTTGGGGAAACGACCTACCTTCACTTCCCTCCCTTCTCTGGTCTCTCCAATCACGCCGTCAAATCATATCGTCGCTAACACGAAGATAGTTCTTTTCCATCATGTGCGACTTTTCACAGTACGGCGGGGCCAGCGAGGAATGGCTAGCGGCCGAAAAGACCATAACGATTTCCTCAGCAACCGGCGGCATTCCAGTGACAGAAAAGAAGCGTTTAATGAACGCCAACCGAGAGCAAGCTTCAAGGAAGGTCATGGAAAGCCGATTCGAGGGACTCGTTACAACCCGCGATCATGCCATCGTCACCCGTGACGGCGGAACAATCGAAGCACGAAGCTACCATCCCAAATCGGCGGTGGACCAGAAACAGCCAGTGTTCTTATACTTTCATGGTGGTGGATTCCTTATGGGAACACTTGACACGGAGGATGCGACGTGCTCGGGCATCGCAACAGGAGCCGGAGTTGTTGTGCTGCACGTCAACTACCGGCATACACCCGAGCATCCATACCCCATCGCTTGGAATGATGCAGAAGATGGGTTTGCATGGCTCCACGACCACATTGAAGACATTGGCGGCAGTGCAGACAAGGTGGTTGTCGGAGGCATCTCAGCCGGAGGGCAGCTCACTGCTTCCCTTGTCCTTCAGCAACATCTGAAGGCGGGCAACCTTGCGTATTTGCCGACTGTCGCCGGTCAGGTGTTGATGATTCCATGCCTCGCACATATGGATGCGTACCAGAAACAACTCGAGAAGATGCGGGATCCGTCTGTTTCCTCGTACAACGAGAATGCCGATGCGCCTCTACTCAACGTCAAAACCATCCGAATGTTCCTTGACTTGTTGCAGGTGCGGAACCCAGACGCTCTTGATTTGAGACTGGGACCTGGCAACGCGAATCCCAAGCAGGTCGTGGGGTTGCCACCGGCGACATTCGGTATTGCAGGGTTGGACCCCCTGCGCGACGAGGGCTTATTATACGCCAAAATGCTGGCGGACGTCGGGTGAGATCTCTCGCCATCAAGTTATATTTTTGCCTGCTAACTTTTCACCTTAGTGTGCCCACAGACACGTATGTTTTCGAGGGCGTGCCGCATGCTTTTAGGCGGTTTGGAGAACTCAGTCAAGCTAAGCGATGGGATGCGGTTTGGGTTCATGGAATCCGGTGGTGCCTGTCACGGCCAAAGGCTACTCCTTTTTCGGTGAAAACTACAGGGCCGGAGTTGTAGCGATCAGAGAATTTGACTCCTTGCCAACGATATTCAGTATGATACCTGTAAAGGACGAGGAGCCTCAGCCTTTCGGCTGCACTACTTGTTCTCAGATCATAAAACTTGACTCTATCAAGTGGGTAGACAAGACAGCTCTTGGGGAATGTTTGCCCGGATTAGTGATGAAAGCGCCCTCGGTCTAGCGAGGAAGAATGACGATTACTGGGAACAGATTCAAGGCTTCAAAGCAGTATGCAAGGTTCAGTGCTATTCATAATTCAACAACATAACATGGCCTGCTAAGCCAAGATGAAATCCGAGTACGACTTCTCCTTGACCTCGTCACACCTCTTTCGATACCCAGGCGCCGGCCCGTTGTATCTCGTCATTGACCTCTTCTGCTTGTGCGCCAAGTTCTTGTTCACTCCAGTCATCCATGAGTCCACCTCATTTGCGAGCAAACCCTGACCACAGTCCCACACGTGCTTCGTCCACATGTCGACGTTGTCCTGCGTAGCTGCGGCATACGTGACGCCGTTGTCCCGCGCGAACTCGATGAAATCTGCCACCCACTCAACCGCATACTCGATGCTGCGCGGGATATTGCCGAACATCTGATGTGGGCCCATGATCATGAACATGTTGGGGAAGTTCTTGACCGTGAGACCCAGATACGTTTGGATACCCTCATTCCATACGTCCGTCAACTTGGTGCCGTTTACGCCTTCAAAATCGATAGCGCGGAAGGATCCCGTAACAGCATCGAAACCTGTTGCGTAAATGAGGATGTCAAATTCGTGCTCCTCCCCGCTCATCGTACGGATTCCTTTCTCCGTCACCGTCTCGATCGGATCTTCCTTGACATCCACGAGACGAACATTTGGCTCGTTGAAGGCCTCATAGTAGCCGCTCTCGAGGGGTGTCCGCCGTGTGCCGAAACCGTGGCACTTTGGAATGAGCTTCTCCGCGACTTGAGGATCCTTGATACGCTGTCGAATCTTGTCGGCATTGAAGGCGCTGTAGAGTCTGTTTGCCTCGCGGTCCGTATAAATATCGCCATAGATGCCGAGGACCTTGGCAAAACCAGGCTTTGCATAAAGCTCCTCCCAATGTGCAAGGCGCTCAGCCTCAGGAACGTCGAGTGTCTTCCGGGTGTCGCTGACGTGGATGAAGCAGGAGTATGAGTCAAGACATCTCCTGAATATATCCGGGTACTGCTTTCGGATCTCTTGCATCTCTTCAGATGAAATCTTGGTGTTGCGAAGTGGCGCTGTCCAGTTTGGTGTTCTCTGGAACACGGTGAGGCTTCCGACAGATTTATAAATCTCCTGAATCGTTTGAATCGCCGTTGCCCCAGTGCCAATGATACCAACCCTCTTGCCTTGCAGCGCAGCGGCTGAGGCATGTGAGGGCCATCGTGCCGTGTGCCAGGCTTCACCCTTGTAGTTGTGCACTCCGGGAATGTTGGGCAAGGTGGGTTCGTTGAGGATGCCAATTGCTGTGATCAGATACCGGCACGTGTACTGGCGACCATCCGTGTCGGCCAATCGCCAGGAATTGGACTCCTGCTGAAACTTCGCAGTCTTGATCCTGGTGTCGAACTGCATGTCTCTCTTGAGGTTGAATTTCTTGGTGAGAAACTGAATGTACTTGAGCGTTTCAGGCTGCGGCGAGAAATGTTCGGTCCAATTCCACTCGTCCAAGACTTCTTGCGAGAAGGAAAAGATGTACGAGTAACTCTCCGAGTCGAAACGGGCACCTGGATAGCGATTCCTGTCATTGTTAGGTGACCGGCCAGCACAAGTCCAGAGTCAATGGCGAACATACCAGAACCAGGTGCCACCCTCGGCCGAACCTGCTTCAAGAACTCTGGCCCTGAGACCCAGCTGCCTCATCTTGTAGAGAGAGAAGATGCCGCTGAGCCCTGCACCGACGATGAGGACATCGTAGTCGAGGCCAGCGTTGGACTCCTGAAAAAGCTGAGCCTTGGAGGATTCAGACATGACACCGGCGCTGCCCATGATCGGCGATGCTAGGCAGAAGAGGCCTTTTGAAGAGATGCTGTTTTTGGTTGAAGATGATGCTGCTTGTGGAATGCGGGTGATAGGCAGGGTTCGATATCTGGTGATGTAACGTTCGTCGCAGCAGAAAGCGCGGTTGATGATCCCACTTTATCCAAGCTCAGGACTTCCAAGCGATCCCGGAAAGCCGCGGGGCAGCCAACGCGGAGAACCTGGGCGTCCCCAGACAGATTAGCGCGTGCCGCTGTGTCGCAGCTGTTCCTCCTAATGCTGCTATCCCGACTGCCGAACATTGCTGTTGGAGGCCACTGAGCCAAGCCCAGGGGAGGGGCAGGGAGCCGGCAAACCTAATCAAGGCAAGCGAGTACTCGTTAGGCGAGTGAGTTCTCAGCCCCTGAAGGCGGTCCTTGGCTTCTGTGACCCACTGAAACGACTTTCCCCCCTCTGCCGGTCTCAGTGACGCCCCATGGTCTGTACTGTACTGTACGTGTCGCTCGCTGCTCTCCGACATCGGAACCTCGAGTCACAGCAAGGGACGATGAGGATTACCTGCAATCATGCTGATAGTAGTTTTGAACATTGATGAACTTCAGTGTGCTAAATAAATGCCGATTCATGCTTGTGGCTCTATGTGTGTGCCTTTGAATCCCAGTAGGTACGAAGATCCTTGAGGAACGCCCACTTGGTGGACTGCCCCCATCCCCTGGCCTTCCACTCATTGAGGCTCGCTGGGAAGTGGTCAACCGCATCCCGCACCGTCGAGTCGTGGGCAATGATGACGAAAATGTTTTCATCGCAGTCCAGTTCTTGAAGTGATCTTACTGTTCTGATCGCCAGGGGAATGTCATGGCCAAATGTCGGATCGTACAGCGTGTCGGTCGAGGTCCTGCCCCTTGACTTTTGCAGCTCATCCCACGCGCCACCAGGGCACAGCACACTTGATGCATCGTGCGGATGACATGGATGCGGTGTGATTGATTCAGGAACGGGCAGGTGCTTTGAAGGGCGCATGATGCCAGCGTAGTGACAGACATCGCCTCCCATCAGGACGAAGGTTGACAGAGGCTGACCTGGGCCAGCTCCGGCCGTTGTCCGAGCCAGGCCACAAAGATGACCGACCGCGTGACCTGGACTGTCGAGCAGGTAGAACGACCCGTCTCCGAAATAGTCAAAGGCAGGGAAGTTGCCGATGGTCAAGTGCTCAGGACCCGTCCCGTTGAACTTGATCTCGCGAAGGTTGCGACCAAGGTAATCGCTCTCCAGCAGTGGTGAATCTGGGTTGGCCGGAGCGCCAGGCAGCATGGCGTCTTGGAACCCTTGGCCGACGATAAGATCTGTGCTCACGGGAAATGTCGAGGGGTCCCCGATATGATCCCAATGCCAATGACTGAGACGGCAAGTGTCAGCACTGTTCTTGCCATAACGAAAAAGTGCTCTCACCTCCAGATGACAGCCTCAACCGCATTCAGCGCGACCCCGTTCTCCTCTAGAATCTCAGCCACGCTCTTGGTCACTTTGATGTCATAGTTGGTAGTCGGAATGTAATTCGCAATCGTAGGTGCATAGTTCTGATAGTCCTTGCGGATGCCGAGGTCCCAGACCAGCTTTCTTCCCGACGGATGCTCGATAAGAAAGGAGAGTGACGGGGATGATGGAAAAGTCTCGAGACCCGGAACGTCCGGAGCCATGAACCGCTTGAGAATCGCTGGCCCAAAGTTCACGGGGTTGATCATCTTGACCGACACGGCGGTCACGCCTGGGGGGAGCTGTGCATTCAACATCAAGGGCAGTACTGTTCCGGACGCGAGTGAAAGTCGTGAGGCTCGATGGCTGTAAGCTGAAGGGGCGACGAGTCGACGGCAGATATCTCTGCCCAGGTGATGGCGGCGATTTCCGATGCACTGTGCGCCTGAATTACCCCAACATCCCCTGAACCAGTGACTCCTCCACCCCCCCCCCGACGCCAAGGACAATGTCCCTGCGGGGTACGTTTTGATTGAGGCCTTGGGGCTTCAGGCGCCATCCGGTTAACCCGCTTCGGCGAGCTATCACCACTAGTCAAAGCGCCACTGGACCGGCGTTGGTGCAGGAATGAGGGCCGGCTGGGCGCGAGACTCCAGTCAAGTTTGCCGACTACTCCGGGAACTTGGATTTGGTGAGCGGCAGCCTCGAATGAGTTTGCCAGCTGCCCGCGAGTCATTCCATGTTGAGGGGCTCAACGGCCAGACCGACCTACACGTCCATCGAGGACTGGACACAGGCAGGCTCGCCTATTCCTTGACAACCCTGAAACCGTGCAACAAGCCCCAGTTCTCCAGGCTACGTCGGTTCGCTACCGTACCACGCGTGCAAGCAGAATCCGGGGCCCCGGATTCTTGGTCATTGCCGGACCTTGGGAGCAGCATCGCCGAATTTTAAAACAACATAGACATCCGCCGATCACACCCAAAGAGAGCCTCCTTCCAACCATCAACACTCAGTGCCATCTTGTGGCCATCGAGAGTCATCAATTTCAGGTTCTGACTTTCTCCGTCTTAAACATCATTCATCACCTCCCTCACAGACACACAACCATCATGTCAGACAAGGCTTCGGAGTCCGTTGCCCAGATTGAAGGTCGAGACGACATGGCCGATTCCAAGGAAGTCACCAAGGTGGACACCATTCATAACGATGAGGCCCTCAAAGTTCTGGCCGCCTACAATGGCAACAGCGAGTGGACTCCACAGGAGGAGAAAAAGTTGCGCCGCAAAATCGACTGGAAGCTCATGCCCGTCCTCTGCATCACCTACGGCTTGCAGTACTACGACAAGGCCATGCTGTCCCAGGCTGTAAGTCGTTCCAGTAGCCCCCTTGATACTCCCAGAAACTCGATTCTAACGCAAATCTTGCGTCTTGCAGGCTCTCTTTGGTCTCCGTCAAGATCTCGACCTCCTCGTTGGCGATCGATACTCCTGGTCCGCCTCCATCTTCTACCTCGGATTCATCGTCGGGGCCTATCCAGCCATGGTGCTTGCACAGCGCTACCCTGTCGAACGCGTTGCCTCTGCCATCGTCACCGTCTGGGGAATCTGCTTGATCCTCACGGTTGTTTGCTCCGACTACCGCGGCCTCTACGCACAGCGCTTCTTCCTCGGTCTTCTCGAGAGCGGCATCAGCCCGATGTTCATGCTCATTGTCGGTAGCTGGTACCGGAAAGATGAACAAGCCATGCGCATGGGCATCTGGTACAGTTGCACTGGCTACGTCTCCTGCGTCTCGCCCCTGATCAACTTTGGACTCGGTTCCGTGGACCCCAATGGCTCGTCATGGCGGTACATGTTCTACTTTGCCGGTGGCCTGACCATCGTCTGGGGCATCGCTCTGCTCTTCGTGCTTCCGCCCGATCCCATCCGCGCGCGGGGTTTCGACGAGCGAGAGCGCTACATGCTCGTCGCCCGTTTGAGGACCAACAACTCTGGCGTGCGCAACACCCATTACAAGCTCAGCCAAGTCGTTGAGCTTGCCGTTGACCCCAAGTTCTGGATCGTCTTCTCCATCGCCTTCCTCTGCATGATCGCCAACGGGCCCATTTCGACCTTCGTCCCCATCATCATCAACGGCTTCGGCTTCTCAACGCTACACTCTCTGCTGCTTGTCATCCCAGCCGGCGTGTATGCGGGAACTGTACAGCTCATCATGCCGTACATCGCCATGAAATACCCCGGTACCAGGACTTGGCTTGTCCTCATTGCACAGCTGGGCACCACCCTGGCAGGCCTTCTGCTCTGGCTCCTCCCGCGCGAGGCAAAGGGTGGACTTCTCTTCGCCGCTTACATTCTGCCCTCTGTCGGTGGTGGCTACGCCGTCCTCATGGGCCTGCAGATTGCCAACACGGCCGGGTACACCAAGCGTTCTATCGCCTCGTCGGGCCTCTACATTGGCTACTGCTTGGGTAACTTTGTCGGACCTCTGGTCTTCAAGAAGAAGGACGCGCCGCGATATGTGCCTGGCTTCATCGTCGTGGTTATCACAGCCTTGGCGGCCGGTCTTTTGGCTGTTGTGTACCGCTATGTCTGCATCCTTCACAACAGGAAGCGGGACAAGTCGGGCACCACTGAACAGTTTGACCATGCGTACGAGGACGACATGACTGATATGAAGGTGAGACTATATGCTCGAGTTGTTTATTTCTGGAGCGCCACTGACATTGCTCTTAGAACCCTCATTTCCGGTATATCTACTAAATCACCGGGCGTGTATGTTGTCAGCGGTCGTCATGGCTGGGGATGGGAAGGGTTTGAACGTGGGACAGCCGTGTTGCCTGTCCTTTTGGTGGTGCTTGCCAGGGGACTTCTAAATATGAACGTTCTTCACCTTGAATGTGAGCCAATATCCTCAGTAGCCTTCTAGTGTTGTGGTTGATGTTGTGCTGCATGCACATACTTGATGGTACATTCAAATCTATGGAGGTAGCAGGAATTCTAGTTCAAAATCCATCCCTGTGATGTCGAATTGCCCGTCGTACTGCATCATGAGGTCGTCGTTAAAGAAGAATCTCGCTGGGCTCGGGAAGCCCCGTGTGACGTTGCCCTCGGCCTTGCTCTTCAACAAACTCCCGGCAATGCCCGTTGTCTCGGTGGTGACGAACGGAAAAAGCGCCATCCAGTCGATGCATCCGAGTTCTTCTTCTTCGCCGGTCGGATCCGTGACTCCCGCGGCGGCGGCGGCATGGTTCTGCCGAGACGAAGAAGGCTCGGTCCTGCTTCTTGTGCTGGGTTGTCCGGCGCTGCCGCCTGCACCATTCCGCGACACATCCGCCGCGGCCCGCAAGCGATCGAAGCCCTGGCGGATCACGTTTGCCGACGCCCACATGGTCTGCAGCTGCTCTGCTGTTCGGACTAGCACGTCGAGGCCCTCCTCGGCATCCTGGGCAAGGTGGGGAACGTTTCGCGCCTGCAAGAGCGGGATGAATGCCGTCCCAGTATACCAGCAGGAGATGGCCATGAGGAAGCGCGTGTTGCCCCTTGCCAAAATGTCGCGAAAGATCCGGGCGATGCACGATGCCGCTAAGATAGCTGGGGGGAGTGCCTCTGGCACGGTGTGTGACGAGGCGGCAGATCGTTTGAGGTAAAGGACGATGATGGTGGTCAGGTAAGGGAGGTGAAGCTGGTGGACGTCACGATCAAAGTTTTGAGTTCGCGCGGCGGTAATGGGTAGCTGGAGATGGGTAGGCAGCGAGGTGACCCAGTTCATGAGCTCCAGCCGGTGGAGGTCAAGCTCGGACGAGATGTCGCCCCGCGACCGGACCTTGGACAAGGTCTTTGCGATGCGGCCGATGATGGCGGAGAGACGGACCCAGTAGATGAAGATCTCTCCCTTTCGGCGGCTCTGGGGGTCGTTGGGGAAGTCGTCTAGAGTAGGCTCCTGGATGGTGCAGTCGTCAGGGTCGATGATGGCGGGCTTGCTTTGGCACAGGGCCGTGAGACGCTCTCGGGCCTGGATCAAATGTGTTAGTGATGCTGGCGCGTCACCGATGACGAGGAAGACAGTGAGTGGATGAAACATACAAACGCCGTCCACCAGATTCTGCGGCGGATACTCATGTCGGCCTGCGTCAAGTCGCTTCGTGCGAGGTCGGGCTCTCGGTGGATGTTCATCTGCTGAGCATGTCGGATGAGGACCGATGTCCACCACCAGGACGAATGGCGGTGGACGACAGTCGGGGGTCGCGGTGCCCACCAGTAGAACAAGGCTACGGCCTTGAGGCTCGTGAGGCCATCGAGCTCGGCGTCATCGTAGAACAATGTCCTGGCCCTCTTGTAGTATTCTGCCGGGCCTTCGTGTGGCAATAGGGGTGGCTGGATGTGGCTACAGGCGGCGGCGATGGCGTTTGCGAGCAGCGGAGAGCGAGCCAAGTCCTCGGTTAGTCGATCGCGATCGAGGACAGGACACCACGTGTAGCAGTACTCCCAATAGGTGTCCATGAAGCTCTCCTCGAGGTCCTGCTGTCGCAAGCTGGCTGCATCGCTCTTGTGCTGCTGGAACGCCCTGGTCGCCTGCTCCTCGGCATCGTGGCGGTTCTCGGGCCCGTAGACTTGGAGGAACCCCGTGTCGATGTCGCCGGTCTGGCTTTGGCCATTGGCCAGGGCCTCACTGCTGCGCGCGTCGCTGATGTGGGAGTGCTGGGAGGGAGAGTCTGTCTGGTGGTGGTCCAGGGCCTGTGCATGTGCCTGCCCCAGGCCCACTAGTAGGCCCGCCGCGGCGGCTGTTGGACTGACTGCGGATGGCCGACGAGCGCTGGGCTGTTTTGGCGGGGACATGTGCGACTGAAACTGATAGCTGTCGAACATTGGGTCTGCAATATCCATCGCGTCGAACGGTTCGACGGTTTCGCTGGGCGGCAGGAGGGTACTCCGATGCTGGGTGGCCGCCTGCGTGGTGGTATCCGGGGTCGGAATCTGTGCTTCAGAACGAGAGGGTTTCGATGCCCGAACCGAGTCGATGGCCATGTCCTCCGGCGGTGCCGTTGCGACGCGGCGTTTGGCTCTCTTGGAAGGGCGTCTCTGGCAGGCCTTCTCTGCCGATATGCAGTTTGAACAGTCGCTGTGGCCATTGCGGAGGCGGGCCTGCAGTTGTCAGCTCAGCTCAGCAACGGGAGAACCATGACGTTGTACCTGGAGGTCGCATTTGATCTTCTTGCTGTGACACCAGGTGCAGACGCATTCTGCCCTCCTCTTCTTCGGCTGCTGAGCGTCGAATGACAGCCAGCCTGCGGAGGTGGACATCCTGGCTATCGAGGCGATGGAGATGAAACTGAATTGAAGGCGAAAGATGAAGTATCATCAGAACTGTGAGAATGGTGAGTGCGGTCTCCCTGGGAGAGCAAGGGGCGGACGCCTCGGGTAACGATGTTGACCGGAGGAAGTCAGGGCTCCAGGGGCGGGGAACCCCTCGATGTCCACCTTAACTGCTATACCTTAGCGCTTCATTGTTGGTGCAGCTTGGGTGGCCCGGGGGCTCCCTGCCATACATGTTGGCGGAGTACAGAGGCACATGGCGGAGGTCATGCGGGGGCGGATCATGGAACTAGCAGTGCAACTTGAAGTTCCAGTTGTCGGGGCGGGGTTTAACCTCGGGCAGGCTTCACGGCTGGGACGACGCCAACTTGGCGGATCCCTCAGCGGCCTAGCCCCTGATGGACCTGCTGAGCGAGCGCTTTCAGGGGCCACGGTCACTGCCCGGGCGGGGCGAGAGGCGCAATATCGTGCCGATTGATACAGGCTTTCTGTTTGTGGTACCTACATCATGATGTAGCGGACACATTGACTTCTCAGGCAATCTCAACATTTGTTCAGGAATCAAAACAGCCTCGAGAACCGTCTGAATCTAGTTGGACAAGAACAACTTTGTCAAAGTTCACATTCGAAGTTCCCGGCCGTCTAATCACCGCACCCGCGTATTGCTGTCTACTCCTCTGGCCGCTCGTCCGCCTTCTCGACGTACCACGACAGGTCGCTGGCCGGGTCCATCTCCCACTCCGTGAACCCGTTGCCCATGAACCGGAAGGGATTCGCCGTGTTATACGTAATCTCAAAGTCCTCCGCCCGAAGATCCCCAAGCATCCTGTTGAAGAGGTGCGCGCTGCCCCCAAAGAGCGCCGTCACCCGCCCGTCGACCCTGTTCCGCTTGTACCAGCTCTTGCACGCCCCCGTCCACACTAGCGTCTTATGCACCTCGTCGGCGTACCGCCCAAAGGCCTCCGTCGCCTCGGTCTTGGGTGCCACGCACCGGATGTCCTCGGTCGCCATCTTCCTGATCCATTTAACAATGTAGTCGCCCGTCCAGTTGAGCGACTCGACCAGCGACCCGTGCCCGCCCAAGCAATTCGGTCCCATCATCATGAAGTAGTTGGGGAAATCGGGCACCGCCACTGAGATGTACGAGTCCGGCTCATCGCGCCACCGGGTTGCGAGGTCCTCCTTCGAACGGCCCACCACGGGATACCGCGGCCGGTGGGATACGTCGAAGCCCGTCGCACACACGATGACGTCGCACTCAAACTCGGCGCCGTCCGCCATCCGGACGCCGCGCTCCGTCACCTCGGTGATTGCGCTGTTGGTGACATCGCAGTTGGGCCGCAGGAAGGACTCGAGGTAGCCCGGTCCCGGCGTGATGCGGCGACAGCCGAGCTCCCACTTGGGGATCAGCTTGGCACACAGCTCCGGGTCGTGGCCCAGCTTGTCGGCCATCTGGGCCGCCGCCGCTCGCACGCCTGCCTCGTTGTTCTCACCTTTCATGAAGATGTAGAACGACTTGTTGGTGCGCGAGATGATGCCCTTGCGGTGCTCGAGGTGGTACGACGGGTCGTGGAACCGTTGCCGCTCATCCTCGGTGTACTTCGGGTTGGGATCCGGGTCGTCACGGCCCAGGTGCTTGGACGGCGGCGCCCGGTAGTATACCCACGCCGGCCCACGGATGAAGTTCATGACATGCGTGCCGGGCAGTTTTGCCATCTGCGGTACGATCTGGATACCCGAAGATCCGTTGCCAATGACGGCGATGCGCTTGTTGGAGTAGTCGTACGTGTGGTCCCAGCGGGCCGAGTGCGTGAGATGGCCCTTGAACTGCTTCAGGCCGGGGATGTCTGGCCAGGACTCGTGAACGAGCACTCCCTGCGCCGAGATGAGGACGTGGCAATGCTCGGTACGTCGTTCGCCAGCGTGCTCAACCGTCACCTCCCACTCTCCCTCGGTCTCGTGCCACTGGGCGTCGACGACCCGTGTGCCCAGGTACAGATCGCGATCCAGCGACCACTTCTTGACGGTGGCCTTCATGTACGCGAGGATCTCAGGTCCACTGGCGTAGAATCGCGACCAGTCGGGGTTGGGGTCGAAGGGGAACGCGTAGATGTGCGCCGGCACATCGCACTGGACGCCGGGGTAGTCGTTGACCAGCCAAGTGCCGCCAATGTCCGGCCGAGCCTCGAAGATCTTATGCTCGACCATGTCGCGCATGTCGGGGAAGCGGTGCTGGAACTTGTGCGCCATGAGCAGGCCTGAGAAGCCTGCGCCGATGGTGATGACCTTGACCTTCCGGGGCGTGTAGGCAAAGGCCGAGCTAAGCTTGAAGGGATCATCGCAGCTGCTGTCGACGTGAGGGTTGCCGTTGACAATGGATGGCTTGAACGCTGGGTTCTTGCTGATAAGTTCTGGGACTTCCGACGATGGCATACGAGTGACCTGGGGCTCCGGGATGGGCTTCAGGGCATCTTTTCCGAAAGATGCCGCGGGGGCAGAAAGAGGGCCTTCAACTGAAGCAGTCATGATGGGCTGTTGGGATAGTGTGTTACTGGTCTGAAAGTCAGGGGCCATGTCTGGTCGTGGTGGGAGGGTGATGATGTTTTGTACGAAGCTAGTCAAGACTGGTGAACCACCTCGGTGTATCCAAGTAATCACACAGTGAAGCTCAGCCAAAGCCCTTGGCCGAACCAGAACACCAATCCTCCATTTTACCCGATAGTGGGCAACCCTATCACGCCACAAGCCATGCCTTTGCCGGAGCATTCCATCATTCTTCGGCAAAGACGCCATTGCCACTGTGTCTGCGGTTACGTCCAGTCCCGATGCTAGCGCTCAATGTTGCTGCGCCGAGGGGCCGTCCGGCGCCGGCTATCCGAAACTGGTTAATCCTCCTCAATGCCGGAGGATTGGTCACCTGGCCAGAGCATGTTGCAAGCATCCGTTCCCCCGCCCTTCGCCGGCGGGGGATTCGGCAATCCCCCGCAATTCGGTGGCCTTGGCTTCAGGGGCTAGATCTTGAGCCGTCATATCTTCTGATAGAAGATGGCTGGGTGAAGCAAACAGCCAAGGGAAGAAGGTTCCAGAGAAAGTAGAGCCACATTACTCGTCTGCAGAAAACGCATGCACCCCAGTTGAGAGACCAGGCCATCATACGCACCTACTGGACAAGCCACCTGAATCGACCACCAACATGCCTCTCCCGCGGTACACGTACACTGGCCCCATCGACCACACGGTCGTCCCCGACCGCAGCAAGGTCAAAGGCAAGTCCGTCATCATCACCGGCGGTGCCAACGGCATGGGTGAGACCTGCGTCCGTCAATTCGTTGCCGCCGGAGCCTTTGTAACATTCGGCGACGTCAACGCCTCGCGCGGCGCCGAGATTGAGACGGAACTCAACGCAGATGGCCCCCGTTGCGTCTTCGTCTCCTGTGACATACGGGACTGGGATCAACAGAAGGCCATGTTCCAAACTGCCAAAGACCGCAGCCCGTCCCAGAGCGTCGACGTCGTCATCGCAAACGCGGGCATCAGCCGCGCCTCTGGCGACAGCCTCTGGAACCTCGACGACCCCGCGGGCGAGCCTACAAAGCCCGATCTGAACATCATCAACGTCAACATCACAGGCACGCTCTACACCTGGAAGCTGGCGGTGCACTATTTCCGGCAGCAGCCCGAGAGCGACGAGAGGGACCGCTGCTTCATCATCACCGGCAGCATGGTGGCTTACATCGACTCGCCCGGCAACTGGGAGTACACAGCGACGAAGTACGGGCTGAGGGGCTTCATGCGCACGGTAAGACGGTCAAGCTGGGAGCAGGGCATCCGCATCGTATACGTGGCACCGTGTTGGATCAAGAGCGCGATCCGCACGGCCGATTACGAGAAGTGGCTGCTGGACCGGGGCGTCGAGTTTGGCGAGCAGGAGGATGTCGGTGGGTGCATGATGCGGATTGCCTGCGACAAGTCGATCAATGGTAGGTGCACTGGTCATGGATTGTTTCTTTTTACCGAAGCATGGCATGCTGACATGACACTTAGGCCGCTCTCTGATGATCACTCCTCGGTCGCTGGCGAAAGAGGGATTCATGGACGTTGACAGGGAAGACTACAAGGACGGTCCTGAAGATGCATACATGAAGAGGGTCCAGGAGAACCAGTTGATGATTATCGAGGATCAGTGGAGAGATGACTATGAGGTGCGAGTATACAAGGAATAAGAGGCCTGCCTGCACAAGTAAGAAGGATGAATGTTCGTCCTAAAGCTGGGCACCTCTCAACACGATCTGGCGCCGAGCCGCGTTCGAAGACTACTCGCGTACCCTACATACAATCATTAAATCATGCACGGATTAGCGATAGAATCAAGAGCCTCGGGCACGGAGGCAGAGCCGATCTTCCATCTCTACCATTACAATCCATCTATGGCCGGGGCCATCAGCTTCACTTTGGTCTTTTTTGGCACGACCGCCATCCACTTCTGTCAGCTCTTTCGTGGCCGGACATGGTTCATGATCCCCCTCGCCATTGGAGGCATCCGTACGTCACCACCTCATACGCAAGACCAACCCCGATCTAGTCCGCGACCGCTAATCCCCCTTATCTCCAGTTGAGTTCACCGGTTAAGCAGCCCGTGCTCGCTCTAGCCAGGATTCACCGGACTTGACTCTTGGCCCGTATGTAGCCCAGGCCCTCCTCATTCTCATCGCTCTCGCCCTATTCGCCGCGACCATCTATATGCAGTTCGGCCGCATCGTGACCGTCGTTCATGGCGAGGGTTACACGCTCATTCGCAAGACCTGGATGACGAAGATCTTCGTCTGTGGGGATATACTGTCATTCATGGTCCAGAGTGCAGGTACGTGACCGGAAATCATCACCCATTCTGGGTTCATGGCTATTAGCCTGCTTTGACAGGTGGCGGCTTGCAGGCCACTGGTGGCGCCTCTAGTCTGGATATGGGCGCCAACATTACCGTCGAGGGCCTCTTCATCCAACTGATATTCTTCGGGATCTTTATCGTCGTGGCCGTCTCATTCCACCTGGGAGCCCGTCGCTATCCCACGGCAATCACCAGGGGCACCACGCCCTGAGTGAGACACATGTTAGCTCTGTTCGTGGGGAGCCTGCTCATCATGGTTCGCTCCATCTTCAGGGTTGTTGAGTACCTACAGGGGTTCGACGGCTACCTACTCAGCCACGAATGGTACCTGTATGTCTTCGACGCCTTGCTCATGTGGCTGGCTATGGTCTTGTTCAACTGGGTACATCCGGCCGAGATCCTTTCTGTCAAGGTGGGAAACCCTTCGAAGGCGACGATAGATAGGTACGACATGGGGCCTGTTTCACCGAGTCACCGGCGCTTGAGGTCTGACGTGGTGTGAACAATGCCTTCACATTGTTTGTACCATGTGCGACTGAAGTTTTATGATAGGTCGGTATCCCAACCCATTTGGCCGTTGGGACTGGGAAGCCTTGTGACTTTTACGTTTAGATAGACCAACGCCAGTTAGTGAAGTTCCTCAAGCCGGACGCTGCCTCGACGTTTGATGCTATAGACTCATAGCTGGCTCCGAATCACGTCGAGACATGACCTGCGGAAGCTGTTGAATTGACTCGTCAGGTCGAGTGGAACCTCTTCCGCTGCTCAGCCCACATGTCTTTGCGGAGCTGCTCATCCTTGAGGATCTCCAGGCCCGTAGCCGACATGGCTTTGGCAAACCTCAGTGCAGCTTCCAAAGCTTTCGGCTGCCCAGCGGCATGCTGGAAGCCCGGATGATGCGGTCCGATATCGGCAGTATCAACGGGAATGCCGAAACCTGGGTGCAAGCTGGGGACCTCGTAGCTGACGTTACCTGAAGAGGGAAATTAACATGAGTGTGTTCTTGGCGACTCGAAGGAGGTGGGTTACCCTGGTCGGTCGATGCACCGCTGACGCCGGCTGATGTCCACGCGTACGTCTGGTCCTGGGAGCGAGCGCATTGTTCGAAGCGAGATGCGATGGCTTCGCTACACTGCAACTCCTTATAAGACCGTCCCCTAAAAATTTACATCGTCAGCGAATAGATCGATTTAGAAAATTTGGAAGCCGAAAAATACTGACCACTGATACTCAACGTCACATCCCGTTGCCTTTGCCGCCCCCTCACAACAGTCAACAATCCGCTCGCAAGTTTTTCCTAGTTCTTCGGCGGTCTCCGCTCGCGCNGCATAAAGAGACAGCTCCGTCAGGTGGGGAATGATATTGGGACGATCGCCGCCCTTTGAGATGATCGCGTGCAGCCGCTGGTTAGGCGGCGTCTGCTGGCGCAGCATGGCAAGGTTGGTGTAAGCGGCGACCGCGGCGTCCAGAGCGTTCCTCCCCAACCAAGGGGCGTTGCCGGCGTGGGCATTGACGCCTTTGAACGTGACTCTCACACTCGATCTAGCCATGACGCGGGGTAGAACTACGTTATTCCACGCTTGATCGGCAGGTCCAGGGTGGCCCATGAGGCAGGCGTCGACGTCTTTATACGCTCCGGCCTCGATGAGGTCAATCTTGCCGCCGCCGTCTTCTTCTGCGGGCGTGCCGATGAGTCTTACGCGGCCGGGCATGGCAGTGTCGGCCAGGACTTTCGCGGAGCTGAGGAAGGCGGCCAGGGACGAGGTCGCGATGAGGTTGTGGCCGCAGGCGTGGCCGATGTCGGGAAGGGCATCATACTCTGCATTGTAGGCGACGACTGCTCCACCATCGCCAAATTCTGCTTGGAACGCTGTCTTCAGGCCGTAGGCATGGCGGGTGACTTTGTATCCAAGGTCGGAGAGGGCATCGGAAAGGGTGTCGTGGGCATGGTTCTCTTGATAGGCAAGTTCTGGGTGAGAGTGTATCTGAACCTGTCAGGCTGGATGTCTTCGAAGTAGACGTGGCCAGACCTACCTCGTCGTTGACTTTTGCAAGCATTTCCTTGAAACTCTCCAGGATCCCTGACAGTTGCACATCAAACCCACACGCGGCTGATGGCTTGGTAATGGAACCCATGGTGATGGTCTAGAATAACGTGTCTTGAGAGATGAACTGGAGGAGGTAAGTCATGAATAATTGGATGTCGATTTATCAAGGGCTGAAGTATGAGCTTTGATACGGATCTTATGTCGAATATGACGAAGACCGGCTTCGGGTAGAGGGGCGACAGATTTATGCCCTTTTTCTGCCCATGAGATACGACATGATACTTATCTGAAGCTAAGAGGTTGGCTTATCTCGACGCGGCGTCACGTCGCCCACACCATCGTCGGCAAACATTAGCCAATCGGAAGCCTCACCTCGCCTATTGACTACCCAATGATTTATTTAACGTCTGTTGGAGTTTCCTGGGGGAATGACTTCACTTCCCCCCCGCTTGCCACCTTCATCGTCACTTCACCTCACTGCAGCACAGGCTGAAGCCGTCAATCCCGAGAACCCTATCACGGGGTCAAGCACGTCAGCCCGACCATTGATTTGCCGAGGATTGTCTGGCGGCCAACCGAGATGTCAGGCCGCAGCGCCCCTCGGTCGAAGAACGGTACCCTGACTCGATGCCTCCGACCCTCCCCCTCACTTGTCTTATGAATGTGGAGCTGACACGTCTTCAGGCTGCTCTACATGCCGAACTCGAAAGGTCAAATGCGATGAGATCAGGCCATCATGCGCACGATGTCGGGCAGCCCAAATGACCTGTGAATGGTTACCATCGCCCGCGCGTCACACTCGCAACAGGCTCGAGAGGAACAGTCCCGCTACAAGCACACCCTGGGCATTGACAGTGCAGAACCGCCTCCTGTTACCCCGCGATATGCTCGGCTCCCCCACAAGCTTTGAGCTCGGTAATTCGCTCCAACTGACCGTCATGGACCGGGAATACCTCTCGTACTTCCCCCAGTCGACACTAGTCAAGTGGGTGGGCAAGCCGTGGCAGTGGGCCTTCCTCCGGCACCTCTACAGCAACGTCGCCTCCCGGTCTCCCGTCGTGATGCGGCTGATCTTGGCAAATGCAGCCGGTGAGCTCGAGGGGCGCAAGACCACGGATCCTGCGCTTGCCGGACTTGCCGTATCAAAAACTAGAGGGGCTGGTGCAGCACACTACGGTGCGGCATTGAGGGAGTTCGGTGACGTGCTCCAGCAGTGTCTAACCCGCAAGCAGACCCTGACACGATCTACAATCGACGAGATCGTGGCTTCATTCTTCTTCATGGTGTCTTATGAGCGTCACTTTGGGAGAGAGGAATCCGGGCTCGCCGCGCATCTTTCCGGTGTTCAGGCCTTTCTGGAGATCAGCGGAATCTTCTCTCGCCAGACTGGCGAGCTTAAAGGAGACATTTCCGAAATGGCCAAGAATCTTTTGCTTTATATCATGCACGCAATCCCCTACCAAGCACCAACCCACTTTCAAAGGGAATTTCTAACCCGCGTCTAGGTATGTAGGTATTGACCACGTGGCTCTGGCCACATCTGCCCCGCAGCAAGGAGGGCTGGCCTCGGCGGACGATGGCCTCTTTTGCGACCTCATCGACAACCTGTTCCAGGATAGCAGAGATACCAACTCGATCGTGTTTCGAGGCGAGTACCCGACAGAAGCTCTGATGGATGATATTGTTGTCTATCAGCCACTCGAATTCATCCACGAATGCATAAAGCTGCGCCATCAGCTGCTGTCTTCAAACGCGAGGGATGGAAC
This sequence comes from Plectosphaerella sp. P0831, assembly GCA_014635975.1. Taxonomy (NCBI): domain Eukaryota; kingdom Fungi; phylum Ascomycota; class Sordariomycetes; order Glomerellales; family Plectosphaerellaceae; genus Plectosphaerella; species Plectosphaerella sp. P0831. The sequence goes on along the minus strand of JACAFV010000174.1, from coordinate 19,926 downwards.
TGGGGTGCCTCGAAATGAACCATCCGTGTCACGGAACATAACAACCATGGGCAGAGTAAGCTGAGCTTTAGCATACCTTGCTTCGAATGAGTCTAGATGCTGACAGTTACAGAAATACGGAAACTTGATAAGGATAGCGGAGGCCAAAAAACCTACGGTGCGGCCACGGGAGCTGCAGACGATCTATTACTCAGTTGCAGAGTATCATGCATTGCAGGTGGTATCGCACCAGAGGGACGGCAATGAAGTTGATAAGGTGGCATCCAAGCTTCTCTCGGTACTGAAAAAGGCCAGTGCCATAGATCCGCGCCCGCTGGCTAGGGTACGCTGGCCCCTTGCGGTGGCTGCGGGGACCGTGAAGGACGCCGGGGAGAACACGTGGATCCAGGAGACGATTGATAAGACACGGGTGATCACAGGGGTATCGGCATACACAACTTGGCAGTCCAAATAGTTGGGTCTAGGTCTCATGGAGTAGTAATCGAACAGAAAGTAATGCTGGCATGTCTGGAGATAGCACAATTGATCACTACCGACGTTCCAACCATGTCATTCCCCTACAAGCAGGTTAGCCTGGCCTGAGCAGGTGGGTTGCCGACGCAGCCAATCGGAGGACATCGCAGGCTTGCATCAGCTTCTCATCCATTCGTGAATTTGCCGATGCTAGCGCTATCGTTGCTTCAATTTAGTACGCTGAAAGAGGGGTTCCATCCACTAATTGCGCAACCCCGCCCACGCCCAGACCTTCCCCAGATACGCAGAGATAGCGGCATCGACAACGATCAGTATCATAGACTAAATACCACGCACTCCTTATCAAAGCACCGGGTACATACCTGCCAACGACCTATATAAGATCGCTCGTCGCCATCTTCTGCAGAGGCTTTCATGTAGCTCCTCCTTAGCTCTCGTAGTCTACAAACCCAATACTGTCCTCTTCTCACTTAACTGTCTCGTTGTCATCATGAAATCCAATGCACCCGAGGCCGGTCCCGACATCTGGCCCGCCGAGAAGCAGGATTCCGTCCTGCCCCCGGGCTCTGTTGCAGAGGGCACATGCGTAGTCCCAGATGCAGAAAGTCTGGACCCAGTATGGCACAAGAGACTTGTGAGGAAGATTGACTGGCAGTAGGTGTACCAGTGCAGCATTGCATACCGAATCCTCGGGATTTTGCTAACGCCATACAGTCTGATGCCACTCATGACCACGTCGTATATGATCCAGTTCCTTGACAAGCAGACGCTTGCTCAAGCCTCGATTATGGGAATTGTCGAGGATCTCGTAAGGTACCCCCACTTGAGCTTCGCTGCCTGCGCTGACGCCCCCAAGAACCTTGTTGGCAACCAGTTCTCCTGGGCCGGCTCCATTTTCTACATAGGCTATCTCGTTGCTTCATACCCGGCATCAATACTGATGGTCCGCTTCCCTATCGGCAAATTCCTCGCTGTCACCTTGTAAGCAGAGTCATGTCCGCAGATCCGTGGCATTCTTCTGACAAACGCAACCCGACAGCTTGATATGGGGCGTGGTGTTGGCTTGCCACAGCGCAACCCATAACTTCACGGGCCTCATCATCGTCCGTTTCTTCCTCGGCGCCGCGGAATCATCGGTCTCACCGGGCTTCAGCTTAATCACCGGCATGTGGTACCGTCGCGAGGAGCAGCCACTCCGCCACGGCATCTGGTTCACGGGCAACTCGTACGCCCTCATGTTTGGCGGCCTGCTCGCGTACGGCATTGCCCATATCAACAACTCTCTCGAGACGTGGAAGGTACAGTCAATGTTCAGTTCTGCTATGGAATGTCTATCTTCCAGACTAATTCCCTTCCAGTGGCTCTTCCTCATTTATGCAATTATCACCATAACATGGGCCGTCCTCCTCTTCTTGTACCTTCCTGATAGCCCGAAATCGGCCAAGTTCCTGTCCCAAAAAGAACGCGATGGCGCCGTTGAGCGGATCAAGGTCAACCAGACGGGAGGAGTTCATCACAAGATCCGGTGGGACCAGGTCTGGGAGGCCGTAACCGACTACAAGATCTGGATGCTCTTCTTCTTCCAGCTCGCTAATAATATACCCAACGGTGCCATCACAACGGTAAGTCCGACTCACTGTATAAGTCCGGAGACATCGTATTGATGAGCGCCACAACAGTTCAGTAACCTGGTTCTTGCTGGGTTCGGCTTCACCACGCTGCAGGTCTACCTCGTGTCTATGCCCCAAGGCCTGATCCATGCCATGTTCGCGCTCGGGAGGTACACCTTTCTCCCCCATTCTAGACAGGGCGATGGCTGACAGTCTCGCAGCACATATCTCGCCGGTAAATTCCCCAAGGCTCGATGCGCAATCATTGCAGTGTGCTCCTTGGTATCGTAAGTTAGCCAATTGAAGCTCCGTGGCGAGAGATAGCTAATCATTCACGACTCCCTGTAGCCTGCTGGGCTGCGCTCTCATCTACTCCATCGAAAACCAGGGCGTCCGCCTTTTCAGTTACTACATCTTCGTGTCATTCGCCTCTGGCCTGCCCCTCTCTCTGTCCCTCGTATCTTCCAACGTGGCAGGGTACACCAAAAAGGCCACGGTCAGCGCTATGATGTTCATCGCCTACTGCGCCGGAAACATCATAGGACCTTTCCTCTTCTTCAGCCGAGAGGCCCCTAGATACCAGGTATGGCTAATCCTTGATCTCTTCAATGCCGGGCATCCTGCACCCCCATGATTTGGTCATTTTTTCTGACACTTTCATTCAGAGCGGGTTTCTGTCCCTCATCGTGTGCTTCTCTGTTGCCATTGTTATCATCCTAGCTCTAGGTTTCTGCTGGAGGCGAGAGAACGCTGCGCGTGATCGTGAGCAGGCCTCGACCGCCGACCGCGATGGCAGCGGCAATGCCAAGGATCAAGGGGCAAGGGCGTTTGCGGATGATCTGACCGACGGGCAGAACCCGTCATTCCGCTATGTTTACTAGCCTTTTTGATCTTCGGGACGCGTTCTAGGATGGATTCTACTACCAGGAGGCCTGCTTTTGGGGCATCACAAATGATGAGGTCAACTAGGGACAACGATGTGCGAAAATATGGGCAGACCATGACAGGCTTGGGAAACCTAACGTGTCTTGTTACTCAATCCAGTCCTGAAACTGGTAGTCCGTTGATGATGTCAAATCCATTAACTCCCCGACTTTCCAACGCCTCAGGAGCTTTCTCGTTGCGCAGAATGTTTGCTTCCTTCTTTCTCACCAGCACGAAGTCATACTCAAGGAGCTTAGTCGACGGCGGCACCCCATGTTTTTCAGCAAGACTCTCGACTTCGGATGCCTCCCGAAGATCCACGACCAACGACTCCTTGACGCCGAAAACGGCATCTGACCTTTCGTAAGAGTCGCCGCGGCGGTAGAGGGCGCTATGGGAATAAAAAGTCAGCTAAAGCCGAACATCACTCATGCAGCTAGACGTACGTGATCAGGCGGTCGTATCCGGGCTTCTCGAACATGAAATGGAAGTGGCTGGGGCTGTACCAATTCGGGCTGCAAGGCAGACAGGCATTGGAATGCATATTCCGAGACGAGGAGGGAGTATTATTGGTGTCCGATGCACCGAGGGCCTTACATACAGATTGAAGGCGAGGCGCCGCCGACCCGGCGACTTTCAATCATGTCAAACCGTCACCTAGACCCTCCTCTTCACGGTCGCTCCTTCTTGTCTTTAATGTATACTGACAGCATGGCTGCTTCTACGGGGTCATCCTCAGAGGATGGTGGTCTTAGAACTGCTTTCGTTACTTTGGATGGGCGGCCGGGGGGAAAAGCGCAGGCTACTCAGCCACGTAGTTTGAATGCATTACTGGGGAGATCGAACCCAGGGCTCCCCGATAGCAACGGAAGATTTACCACTAAACCAGCGACATTTATTTTCCAGATATTTTATTAGCCCACGGTAGAGCCTGTCAAGCTTTAGACATCTTTTTCTCGACAGGTCAATATTTTACTGGCTCAGGCTCTTAGCACCTTCCTCAGCCGACGTCCAATCCTCGTGGCTGACCGATGATACCTAGAATACCGGCTATTATAAAATTCGACCACCGTGATACTACCTCTACAAAACGAGATAAGAATGTAAGAGTGACGGGCTAGACCACTCGGCCAATGGACCAAAAGATCCAACAGTTCGATCACTTAGTGATCGAACTGAGCCCACGATAGCTTATATAGGCTGACTTGTACGGGGTATAGGGGGCTCTCCCTATTCCCTTACAAAGAAAAGTAAGACTTAAGGTCATACTGATTTAAAGCTAGGCTCGAGTTCAAGTCGAGTTTACTTTAGTAGAGCATCGAAACATGCTATCGTTTCCTCTTTCACTTAGAGTTAAAATTTAGTTTTTAAAATGGTAGTTAGGGTCTAGTATTTACCGAAAACGACTTAGATAAGGGCTATACCGACGTGATGGACCTTTGCTTAACTAAATGTAAGATAATTCGACGTTTTAAATATCTAGAAGAAAGCTTATTAAAGTTAATAAGAGTATATATTATAAGTATTAAGATAACCTTACCGAATAAATATTTAAAGATAGACTTATATAGATATAATCTATAACTAAGTATTTCGCGAAACCAAGGGGAGATAGAGATATAGCTATTATAGGCTAGTAGTCTTAGATAAGCTCAGGCTAACCCTCCGGGTCGGAGTCTAGTATATATACTAGGCGTAGCCTATACTTAGGAGTAGGTCCTTTTCCACGGGCTCGTAGCTCCTATATAGTAACCTCTTTCTTTCTCTCTTATCGAAGATAGATAATTCTACTACCTCCTTTCCGAGATCCTCGACGGGACTAGCCGTTAATATATCTTCGATTAACCTATAACGTACTTCCTAGAGAAGTAGCTATTACGACCTAGGTATAATCCTAAGGATATATAGCCTAGATAGGTAAGGGTATATACTAGTAGTTCGCCGTAGGCGATAAAATAGACTAAGACTTAGCGTCTTAGTTATTATACTTATCGGGATATTATAAAGCGTTACGCTTCTTTACTATAAACTAAGGAGGTTTCTAATAAAAACTTAAATTAATTATAATCGTAAATCTGACTATAGATATATACCTATAAAGTCCTTCCTTATATAGGCGGTAGTCCTTCCTATAATTATCCTAGTTTACGTTAGCTTACGGAGTAATCCCGAGTAATCTAACCGTTAGCTTATATAGGATTACGAAGTAATCTTAGTAATCTAATTTTATTTAGTAGAGTAACGAATATTAGTTTACTTACCTTAGCGTCGTAATCTAGTACTTAATCCTAGTCCGTACGTTTCCTTATCTACCTAATAAGGCCACGCCCTAGTTCCTATAACGTACCGCTTATTTAGGTATTATAAGATTCCCCCCCTCTAGGTCGATATCCTAGCGACTATAAGTAGGTAGCCCGCCCTTTATCCTACGATCTATAAGTCTTATTCTTTTCCTAATACTAATACGATATCCTTTAGAATCGAAAAACGACGATCCTCGAAAACTAATTAACGTAGCGCTCTTACTACCTTAATTAAGTCGGACGGAGAAAATAGAATACCCTACTCCTAGTATTTCTAACGGAATTTATCGTATAAGATAGCCTAGGGCTTATCTCGTTATACTATCTATATTAAATACGGTCGCTTATTCGATAGCGTAAATATAATAACGGCTTATAAGTATCGGCGTTACTTTAATAGTTTCTCAGTTAGTTAGTTAACTAATTATAAAATAGTTAAAAAAGCGTTAAGTAAGTCTAAGAAGTTAGATCGCGAAATAGAAGAGAAGGAGATAGAGCTAGATATTACGACCTAGGTATAATCCTAAGGGTATATAGGCTAGATAGATAGTAGTATATACTAATAGTTCGCCCTGGGCGATAGAATAGAATAATACTTAGCGTCGTCGATATCGTACTTATCGGGTTATCGTAAAGCGTAACGCTTCTTTACTATAGGCTAAATGAGGTTTCTAATAAAGACTTAAATTAATTACTATCGTAAGTCTAAGTAGAACTATATACTAAAAGGTAGGAGCTTATATAGATAAAGGTCCCCTTAGATTACTNAGACTTAAATTAATTACTATCGTAAGTCTAAGTAGAACTATATACTAAAAGGTAGGAGCTTATATAGATAAAGGTCCCCTTAGATTACTTCTCTAGCGACCGTAATCTATTTATTATTTAATAACGGTTATCCGTCTATTAGGTAACTACGGGGATATTCGTAACGAATATCTAAGTAGGCTATCGAACAGGCTTACTCTCTTAGCGTTCGTAATCCCTTTTCCTCCACTTAGTCCGTACTAGGCTTACCTAAGGAGCTATAGCACGCGGGGTCCGGGCCGAATGATATACGGCCTGCTTAGGCGTTACACCTCGTTAGGGGTAAATGTATTTACGACGACGACGGAGGCTACCTAGGCGGAGCCGGCGATAAAGATACGCTTCTTACTATAGAGGTCGGCGATACGGCCCTAGAGGAGGAGGAAATAGCTGAAGGCGAGGGAGTAGGCGGAGACGATCTACTAGAGGCGCTATTCGGGAATAGAGAGGGTAGCGCTGATAGCGGGGAGGATGCTAGGGGGTGTTAGGGGTAGGGTAGAGGGGGGCTTAGGGGTGGACGTACATAACTACTACTTGGAGGGAGAGGGTCTAAGTGGTGTGTTAGTAGGGGGCAGGAGGGGAGGGGGATGCTGAAGAGACTCACGTTCATGAAGCTGGCGCCGGTCAGGGTGGCGACGAGACCGATCTGGTGGGCGACGGAGAGGGTGAGGACGGGGTGGTCGGATGGTGACGGTGGTGATGGTGACGCTTGGGGAGTAGCGGTGGAGGAGGACTGGACGGCCGTTGACTTTTCGGCCAACTCCTGCTGCTGCTGGGCGACATCATGCCCGATGACCTCAGCCTCTGCCGGCTGCTGCTTCTCGTCCGCCATGCCGTGTCTGTGATCGACTCGAGTGAGACGCAGTGCTGCCGCCTGAGCCCAGAAGCTCAGGAGAAAGCCGATGAAGACATTTTGTAGAATTCCCACCCACAACCCCGGCCATCGCAGCGGGTCCTCAAGCACGACACCGGAAGAATGGACCCGGCCGAGTATCGCTCCCCCTTCATTTATCAGCACCTTAGGCCCGTCCGAGCCTAGACTTGCTCCCGTCCGGTCCCGCGCGCCAGATCGCCCTTTTTTTCACTACACACCGCGCGTATCGGAACCTCTCTCGGCAAGTGGGCTGCAGGGCGTCGTTCCCAAGGCGCGCTCGATGACAATGACAGATGAGATCAGCCGTTCATCCTTGCCGGTCCCCCCAAAGCAGAGGAAAAGACACTAGGCCGGTCGGCGCTCAGCTTATCAGATCGGTCGAGGAGGGGGTGGGGCGGATGCGGTGGAGGAAGACTGTGTCTTCTGGCTTGATGACAATCTGTCTGCTCGTTACTCTTCTCTGGGATGGAGAGAGGCCATGTTGTTCATCTCGTCGGGCTGGTCAGGTTCGTCATCGACCAGTGACTGACTCTGGCAGTCTGGCCTGAGGGCATTTGGGTGTGAAAATTGACGGGGGGGAATACGAGCTGGGTGCACCTGCCTGTACATGTTCGTCCCCAAGCTGTGCTCCGAGTACCTGCTCGTACAGCTTCTCCGCAGCTCCTCTCGGTTAGACTCCACGTGAGCACATTGAGCAGAGGGGTGGTTGCAAGCTCTGTCTGAACAGACCCCTCTCCAGCTTCTCCATTCCGACGAATGATATGAGCCATTTCACCTGTGACCCCACTCTCGCCCGGAGATGGGCGTGTGCCCAGGCCTCTGGTCTAAGTACATGTGCTGGTAGCTCAAATATCTCCTCTCCTGCATACATTGGGCATTCTCGCGTGATGTGCCGTGAGGTGAGTTACTTCATGGGAGGAGTATCTCAGCTCTTCAGCCCTTTTCTCCACGAAATTTGAGAGGACATACGGCCATGTGCTTGGCTATGAGCCCGTCATGGATGTGCTGTGAAGGTACCGGTACTACTCCCGCCGCTTCAGAGAATTGTCAGACCCCTCCCCTTTCCCTTAGCCGCTCACTTGATAGGCTGCCGATAGATCAGAGTGGACTTGGCCGTTGGTGATCAACCCCATCCCTACACCATCGCCCAATCACCCCCCTGACCTTCAGCTCCTTCCAAGTTTCGGTGCCCACTCTGGGGTGCAGCAGGCAACCGCAGACAACCACACTCAACACCATTTCACCTCCAATGGCCACGACATTCCCAACGTCGACATGACATGTACATCGTCACGACACCTACGCTCGTAGCCCGGTTCCCGGCGGGGATGCTGCCCCAACTTCTTCTATAAGAAGTCCTGATCCCAACCTGTCGCCACCTCATCGCTTCGACTCTCGACCCTCATCTCCCGGACAACCACCTCAACTTCTGTACTACTCATCATCGTCGTCTGTTCCCCGCCATGCGCCTCCCCACGGCTCTCACCGTGGCCGCCGCCGCCGGCTCCTCGGCCGCGTCCGACCCCAGCTACTCGCCCTCCCTCGGCCCCGACCTCCCATGTCCCGAGCACATCCGCGCCGGCGTCCCCGGCGATCTCGGCTCATCCTTCACCTCCATGGCCGAGGTCCACCGCGCCCTCTCCGTCTGCCCCGCCATCCAGTCGGTGCAGCTGCGCATCGGCGGCTACGGCTGCATGGGCCCCGACAGCTGGAACCTCCCCATCCATCCCGACGCCGCCAAGGACCCCGAGCGGTACCAGTACAGCTCCGCCCCAGAGGTCCTCGAGTTTGAACTCTACGCCTGGGGCTCCTCCGCCCAGAGCAGCGTCGGCGAGTACCTTGACGAGGGCTACCTCCCCGGTTTCCTCATCGGTCACGGTTCCCCTCGTGGCATCAGCTGGAGCATGATGGAGTGGTTCGCCGCATGGAGGTGGCGCTTTAATAACTGGTCCGAGTGGCGCCGCCTCGCCGGCTACTCCAAGGCCCAGCGGAGGGTCGATAACATCGCCCTCCTGACCGGCGCCTTTAACACGTCCCGTATCCGCACCCTCGGCATCAAGTCCCTTATCTCCAGCAAGGGCGACCGCCCGGACCTCACCCGCCTCGCCCGCGCCCTGCCCGCCCTCGAGACCCTAACCGTCTGGGGCGACCTCAGCACCTGCCGCCGCGACAACTCTTACTTTAGCTACATTGTCGACGACGACTCTTCCCCTCTGGATAACTTAGACAACAACTGCAACCCCGTCCCCTCCTTCGTCGCCTCCCTGCGCCCCTCCCTCTCCAACCTGACCTGGCTCAACGGCAACGACACCAGCCCAGACAGTCTCGCCACCGTCCTCGACCGCCACGGGCCTAAGCTCGAGCATCTGCAGTGGCGCACCGACGAGGTCGTCGTCACTAACCGCTCCTGCTTCTCCCAAGACTCCTTCCGCGCCATCGGCGAAAAGGCCCCCCGCCTGGCCTCGCTCACTATCGACCTCGACCGCAACGGCACCGCCTGGCCCTTTGCCCACCTCGAGACCATCGCCCAGAGCATGCCCAGCCTCACCAGCCTCACGGTCTACTTCCCCCTCTCCAACATCCCCACAGACATCGACCCCTGGTCCTACCACACCTGGGCCGACGACAACCGCTGGGCCGCCGACGACAGCGCCGAGGGCATCCTCATGGGCGACGGGCAGGAAGAGGACGTCTGGGCCCGCATCACCCGCAAACATCACGAAGCCAGCCGGGGCAAACGGCAGGCTCAAGACGTCTGGCTGTCCGGCCCTTCCAACGATGACGGGACCGCGCAGGACGACGGGCAGGAACAGGACGTCGAGAACCACGGCCCTCGCAACGATGACGGCCCCCAGCCCAGGCAGGTCTTCCAAGTCACACGCGACCACCCCCGCCCCCGCAGGGGCCCAAAGTACGCCTCGCCAGCCCTCACAGCCGAGGCCGCCGCCGAGCTCTACGAAACCCTCAGGGCCGGTAAGAAGGGCAGCCCCCTCGAGACGGTCCATTTCCGCGTCGGCGACTGGTCCCGCTCCTACTCCCGCCGCCCCGGCGACGGGCGGTACTGGCTCGACGGCCGCCGCGCCTGGTTCAGCTGCGGCGCCCTCCGCGACGACGGCACCCCCAAGGACGAGGGCGAAGCCGTCTGCGACGCCCGCCGCATGACCCGCCCCCCTGACAAGGTCTGGGGCCTCGCGGAGTGGGCCGACATCTCGGGCGGCTTCATCGTCAGCGACCCCTACGGCGGCGGACGCTGGAACGGAGACGAGGGCGCCCGCGACGGCAAGGGGGACCTCTGCCACAGCCCCAACTGGGACTCGTGGTGGTAGGCACGCAAGGGATTCGTATATGGTATCATGATGAATGGCTACAAAGGAACACGATCTGTCTTAATTACAACAACGTAACAACCCTTACTTCCCTAGAGTGCATACGGCCCCTCCCGCCGCTGCTCCGTCACGGCCACCGTCGTCTCGGTGATCTTGGTGATGACCCCACCGCCAGCCCCGTGGCCGCCATCATGGCCTTATCCAGGCTGTCATCACTCACATTGGCCTGCGACGTGATGACGGTCCTGACCGCCGCCGACGGGCTCCGGCGGAACCCCATCTCGAACGCCTCGCCACTACCGCCTGGAGCGGTGATGGCCCTCTCACTGCCCGAGTCATCCCGATATCGTACTCGCCCTGCCCGCGCTTACCGCCCGCCCGCTACGCGCTCGACAGCGCCTGCCAGTCCTTGCCCGCGCCGCCGCCGGCCCTGCTGCCCTTAGTATAGTACCTCGGCGCGCCCGACGTCTTCTTAGAGCCGGTATTATAACTATATATACTACCGAAGATATTCTTAAGTAGCGGCTATAGGGGCGGGATACTCCCCCCGATAATACCGACGTTACTCTCGGTAACGGTCTAGATTATAATATCGCGTAAGTACTAGAGAAAGTCGCCGACCTTACCGTAGTTAACGATATACGTAACCTTTACGAGAGCGGCGACGTAGGCCAAGATACCGAGGGCGAGGACGTAGACGAGGGTAGCGTAGGTACGGGCGGGGACGCGTAGCTTCTAGAGTAAAGGGACGGGGATAACGAGGGCGAAGAGGAGGTCGGTAGTAATATTAAAGGCGATATTAGTATACAAGAGGGACTAGAGGACGGGTATATTCTAGTACTATCGGGGGACATCGTTATCCTAGAGGGTATAGATATCTTCATACTAGAGTATAATAGTCTATATTATAGGCTACGGCCTATAGAGGTTCCCGGCTAGCCTATCCGGGACTAGTTATATAATCGGCGCCCGCGCTAACCTACTTTCGGCTTCGCTATATAGCTACGGTTAAACTTAGTTTTTCCCTTTCTCTCTATCGAAGATAGATAATTCTATAACCTCCTTTCTAAGTTAGCTTAATAAGACTAGCTATTAATATATCTTCGATCTAAAATAAATAAATACTAGTAGCCTAGAGGGGCGCTAAGTTAGTAGCGAATTTAAGATAAGCGAAGCTTTCGACCGTTATATTAATAAGATAGTAAGCGCCGATATATAGCCTCTCTAGGAGACCTTTATAGAACTATAGGCTTACCTACGATAGTAAGTCGAGTCGACTTTATAACAAAGTTAATTAGTATAAACGGCGGCCCCTCTTAGTACCCTCGCTCCCGAAAGGGTAACTCCTTAAATAGTACCGACGAAACGAACGAAAATACTCTTTAACTTTCCGAAGTTCTCCGGTAAATAAGCTAACTATATTATATAGTTATAATAAATATATAATAAGATCGTATTAGATAAATACTTTATCGGCGGCCTTTATAAAGCTTAGTACTTTATTAATTTATACCTCGACGCCTTACTATAGTAGATTATCGTTATATACTATACTTCGGGGGGCCTAAAAGGTCTATATAACCCCGTAGTATTCCTTTTATAACTCGACTAAAACTATAAAAATATAAATAAATAATATTATATTATAGCTAAGCTAAGGATATTATAATAATACGAAAATATCGCCTTCGTATAGTTCCTCCTAAGGTTCGAGAGACTTATCTCTTAAGCCGGTAGGCTTTACTAAGCCGATACCGTAAAGATTACGTTCCTCGAAGGAATATTAAATAATAAGCTTCGTCGTAGCTTAGTCGCGGTAGCTTAACTATAGGATAATTATACCTTATAGTTAGTTTATATCTAGGAAGTCGTTAGCCGGGTAGAAGCCTCTCCGTAAGATAGTTAGGGGGAAGTTCGTTACGAACCCTCTCTAAGATCGTAAGGACTATAATAAGGATATAAAGACAGGAGGGATTAACTAGATAAAATAGGACTTACGCCGACGCCCCGGGATAAATAGGAACCCCTTATTTATTATAATTATAACGACTAAGGTTACTTCGCTAAGAAATACCTTTAGCCTAACCGCCGTAAGATTAATAAAGTAGGCCTATACGGAGGATATAACGACGCTACCTTATTAGAGGACGGAGTTAACGATAAAGGCTTAGAAAATAGTCTCCCATAATATATAATTAGGCGCTAAAGGATCGAGGGGAGTTATAACGTAAGTTCGAGGCTAGTAAGCTCTAAATAAGTAGCTTACCGGTAGCGATGTAAGCTAAGGTTAATAATATATATATATATATATATATTAGTAGATATCATTTATAATATTTATTTAGTAGTAGACCTCGAACTCGTTATATAGCTCTACCTCCTATACGTTAATAAGTTATCGCGGCGACTTAATAGCTTCTCTAAGGAGTTAAGCCTAGTAGAAGCTACCGGTATTATAGTTTATAAACTAAACCTATATAGTTATATCGAACGCTTATACGCCTATATAGTCTTAGGCCTAAGCTAGGATTTTATCCTAGGATAGTTATAGATAGAGATTAATAATATTACTTACTATATAAAGAGGTAGCGAATTATATATAGTATCGCTAGGTTTATATTACGTTTTTAAAAAGAAGATAAGCCTTACGGAGTTAAGGCTATCCGTATAGGCCGGTTACTCTCCGGGCTAGCGTTCCGAAAGACTTATAATAAGATTAAGAGGTAGCTTCTTTACGAAGAACTTACTACTCTTAAGACTTAAGGCCCTACTATCTTCGCTATCTCCTTTAGTAATATCGAGAAAGTATTATAACTAAAGACCTTAACGGACCTAAGTTAGTTTATCCTATAAATAGTCTTTTAAAAGTTCGGGGAACTTTTTTCGGAAGTTATATCTTCGTAGCTACCTCTTTATCGAATTAGTATCGACTATAAGGTAAAGTTAGAGCTAAGTCCTAATAGGAACGACCTACTACTCCTTTAAAAGCCCTTCTATAATATAATATAAAAACAGCTCCTCGTCCTACGTAAGATAATTAAGGACCTACTTAATAAAGACTTTATTCGAGTTAGTAGCTCCCCCGCGGCGGCTCCGGTACTCTTTATAAAGAAGCTATAAGGCGGCCTCCGGTTCTATTATAACTACTACGCCCTTAATATAATTTCTTAGCTAGATTATTACCTACTTCTACTAATTAAGGAAACTAAGTATAACCTCTACGAGGTAGAGTAGTATACTAAGGTTAATATAGTAATAGCCTTCTATAAGATCTAAATAACCTTTAGCGAGGAATATAAACTATATTACTTATATAGTTAGGTAGCTTCGAATAGCTAATATACCCGTTCGGACTTAATAATATATTTATAATATTCTAGTAGTATATTAATAAAGTCCTTTAGGAATTCCTTAATAATTTCGTTATTATATATATTAATAATATTCTAATATACTTATAGGAAAGTCGTAAGGAATATATAACGAAAGTATAATAAGTTCTATATAAGCCTTTAGAGGTAAGTTTATATCTAGACCTTATTAATTATAAGTTTAGTATAAAGTATATAAAGTATTTAGGCTTTATCTTTATAGTAGGTAAGGGGATATCTTACGACCTAAAGAAGCTTTATATAATCTAAGAATAAAAGGCTTTATCCTTAACGAAGGGGGTATAAAGTTAGCTCGGGTTCGTAAATTATTACTAAGTTTTCGTCCTAGACTTCGTAGAAGCCTTACGACCCCTCGTTAGACTTACGAAAAAAAGTATACCCTTTAATTAAGGACCTTACGAAGATATAACATTTTAGAGGATAAAATATAGCTTCTTCGAACCGTTAGTTCTACGACTATACGACTTAGAATAAGAAACTATCGCGGAGATAGATTACTTAGGTTATACCCTCGGAGGGGCTTTTACCTAGATAGACTTATAAGGAAGGAAGTATATAGTCGTATATTACTTACGGCGTCTTAACTTAGTAGAGTTTAACTACTTAATTTATAATAAAGAGATATTAATAGTCTATTTATACTTTATAGCCTAGAGGTTAGAGCTATTTAGCTATAATAACTTTATAGTATTAATAGACTATAAGAACCTTAAATACTTTAAGACGAAGAGGCTACTTACTAAGCGATAAAGTTAATAAGTAGTTAATCTCTTATAGTTCTATTATACCCTAAAGTACTATAAAAGTAGCTTTAACTTTATAGCGGATATACCCTCCCGCCGAGAATAAAATATACCGAAAGGAGTTAATAATAAATAGAACTAAGGATAGGAAGTATAACTTATACCCGACGTTATTATTTATACCGACCTTTCGGCGGAAATACGTAAATACTATAAAGCTATAAACCTCTCCGACTAACCTAACCTACTTCTCTAGCTAGGTATCTAGGATATTATTATAGATAATAGCCGCCCGAACGAGATATAATATAAAGTCGTTAATACCTCGCTAAGGCTACTTCTCGCTATCGCTCCGGACTTCATCTTCCCCTTAGACCTAGAGCTATAAGCTATTTAGGATAAAGAAGCGGTAGCCGACGAGATATATAAGTCCTTAGTTACTATAGTATTGTAAGTAGATCGTAGCTTTCTCCCGGACCTTTATCTTTAACTATAAGTCGGAGACTATAGTTTAACTTAAAATTAGAATCTATTATACTAAGGCTAGTACTAAGTACTTAATATAACTAATATAAGTATATTATAAGGTTATATTATCTAAGTAACTTACGATACTACGATTAATAACTACCTAGGCTATAATAGTACTATCGCGGCGATAAGCCGAAGGTTCTACTAACTAGGGCTATATGAGAATATCCGTTATTTTTATAAATCCTATAATATCTATAGTTAGGTAAAGATCTAACGAACTACGAAATAAAGTCTCTATTACGCCTAGCTATTTACCTATAGGATAGAGGCCCGACGCGGCGTAGTCGGCTAGGAAGGCGACCCCGCGAAGGTATAGGTCTAGGAAGCGTTACGTTAGATAGGTAGGTTACGTAATATAGATCACGGTTAATAGTAATCTATAGATTACGCTAAGATACGCTCTATCGTTAGATTACCGCTACGAGTAGTCCCCGGGGTAGATTACGACTCGTCGTAATCTAAGGAAAATAGGCGAGGTACGCTCGCCTATATAAGGCGATACCTCGCCGGTATATAGCTATAGTTAGATTTACGATAGTAATTAATTTAAGTCT